>CM076576.1:579590132-579727054 GCA_034641835.2 Pinus albicaulis | reverse complement strand
AGGAGATGTAGCCCAAGAGGGGTGAACTCATTCACCATTTTTATGTCTTGTGTTACTAGTTACGCTATTATTGACTTCGTTGTTATGCTACAAAACTGAGTTTAAACACTTATTTATATGCTATTGCAACTTGCCTAATTGCATAAAATACATAAAATTTAACTTGCAAATTACATCAAACCTTAAAGTTTTCAAATATAGATCAATATATTTTCCTATAATGATGCGAGTTTCAGAGGCATCTAAGGACAAAAAAATGGCAGATTAGTTAACTATATTATGGCAGAGTTTGGAGGGCTGACTTTGCGCTTGGATCACTAGCTAGTTTGACTTGGATTTCTCTTGTTGTCAAAGAATCTATAAGGAAAGGATTGATGGGTTTTCCCTTTGGGGATTTTTCCTTGTCCTATGGCCTAACTTCTAGCGCTTATTGTATTTTTGTGCACTGCGATCTCCATAATTAAATGTATAATTTATTGATGACATAACTAAAGTAAAAAATGCAAAATAAAATGTACATAAATAGTCACAAGTAATTATGATGTTCAAAAATTATATCTTTCAAACAAAATTCAACTAATAATTGAAAGGTGAAAATTATTTAGTTGATTGTCCCACTATAGAAATGGCTTATGCCTCCATGATTCTCCCAAACTGGACTCAAAGGAAACATATTGAGCAATAATTGTACACATTTTTCAATAAAAAAATCATAAGAAAAGACACAAAAATGACAAACTATCATCAATGAAATTCACATTGGATTCCTACTATTATTAGATCATCCTCCTTTTGATATTTATGTTTATTAAGCCCATCTCCTAACCATTTTCAACCATGTCTAATGGGAAAATACAATACAATTGAAAACATGTTTTTGAATTTCCCATGCATCAATACATTCGTCATTTCTAGATCTATTGAATCCACCAAAGTAATTCTTACCATCCTCCTTGATACCTATTTTCCTATCTCCAACTAGAACAACATGCTATGAATAGAAATGTTTTTTGATAAAAAAACTATCAGTACCCCATGGCTTCATTTTAGCTCAAGCATTAAATATAAAGAAACATCTCAATAATGAAGTTCCATTGCAAGGAAAAGTGGTGACACATCCATTAGCATCAAAGCCATCCCAACCTACAATTTTTAAATCAATTTCTCTTTTGAAGATGCATAGTTTGAATTTATGGCACATTATGAAGAATCTCAACCATTAGGGTGTATCTATGCGGAAGATGATTTTATATGTATTAATGATGATGTTTATGATGCTTCAATGATGATTATTTGTGTATGAATATACATTAAAATTTATGTAAAATATGAATGTTTAACTTTACATCCATTGAAAGTTGAAAAGTTGAATCTAATTTTTCTTGGGAGTTTCTCCACTTTGAAAATTGGTTCATTGTAAGTGAATATGCATAAGGTAAATAAAATATTTCCAAAATTATGTTTAATAACATTGGTACACTCACTAGCTCCATGAAGTAGGATGTGCTAGTAGATAATTCTAAGGATAAGAGGATGAAAAAGAGAACACAAAGACATTTCTGTGGATTATGTGATCACTATAAAGCCTATTGGTGTTGATCAACCAAAGGTTGACCATAACATTGACTACTAACACTAGGTACTAATCACACTAACTGCATGTATGAATTTCACTAAATTAGATATTTTACGAATATTAAATTATATATTTTGTGTTCATCTAATATGAATGAGGCGAATTATAAAAAACCATTTTGATGGAAATTATGAATTTTGTGTTCTAGAAATTTTGTTGTGTTGATTTTTGTAGTTATGGTCAATATTCATAATGTATGCTCGAGCCATTAATTAATTTGTAAAGAAGATTTTTAAATTCTAAGAGTCAAAAGAATTCATTTTTTAATCAAAATAAAATTTATTTTTTCATGTCCCATTTGGACATTATAAAAGAAAGAAATTTGAATTTTAAAAAGTATATTTGTGTCCTCAAATTGACCAAATCAACCCTCTAGAATATAGGTAGTCCTAGCCCTTAGAGACAACCTTTCACATAAGGAAACCACTATATATTGGCATCATTTATCCTCCATTTGATAAGAAATTCATGACTCTTCTGCGATGAAGAAATTAAGAGATGTGTAAGGCTATATCTTTCAGTGGAAGATGAATACTTGAGGCTACAATCCTCTGTCATATGTGAGTTTAAGTGGAAATATACTTTCTGTGGTATACAAGCCTCATGTAATGCCTTCTCTCTGTCGGTATGCACACTATTATGGCACTATTTTTCATGTGATTGAAGGCCATTTCTAGGAAAATGAGAAGGAATCGTACAGAAAAATTTGTGAAGGAAGTCTTGAGGCTAAAATATGTTTTGGAATTGGAGTAAAGTTACCATCTAAGTTATCATCCAAGAACATATCAAAGCATCCAAGGATAACAAAGGTAAAAGTTATAAAATATTTTAGTCCTGAATTCATTTTCTAAGATCAAAGCTTCCAATGAATCACAAGTATATGTGGCATAAGAGCATGATCTATGTCCATACTGAAGCCTTATCTAAGTTGAAGAGCAGTAAGTTATCTCATTTTAATTTCATCCTACACACATCTTATCTCTGTTCAAGCGAAGGATAGTGGGAACATAAATATCCTTCTATAATTTTCCATAAAATTCACAAAAATAAAAAAACCACATACAAGAAGACAATCTTGGCATGGGATCCTTGAAAATCCCTCCAAGACCCACACATTTAGGGTTTTCTTTAGAGGTCCTATCAAATTGTGCCTTGGTTCGTTGGACGTATTATTGTTCCTAACTTCCTATTACCTTTAGTGTTGCACTTACCATTCAAGTTTGTGAAATTTGTTCAACATGCAACCTATGTGAATTGTGTAGCCTCACATGATCTAATTTGTGCAATTATGTTGCTCTTGTTTTCCTTTCTGTAGGTGAAATATTGAACTTATTCTTTTGAACAAATATTTGTGATATTTTGTTTAAGGTTGTTCGACATGCAACCTATGTGAATTGTGTATCCTCATAGGGTTTAATTTGTGAAATTGTGCTACTCTTTTTTTCCTTTACAAAGATGAAATATTGAACCTATTCTTTTGAAAAACGATTTGTGATATTTTCTTGCATGTTTATTGAGAATGCCTACGAATCTAGTTCTAAATTTCTAATAATGTCCTAAAAATAAGTATCTACTTAAAGGTGAGTTATTCATCTAGTATTAGTAAGTATTCTATGTCATAGTTCCAAGAGTTTTATTTCAATAATAGTCTTAATTTTTGTTCTTTGATTTTATCTGCAAGGAACAATTATAGTTTGATAGCTTGATCAAGAATTTAAATTCCATGCCACATAATAGGACTCTGTTAAATACTTCATTTTCCCTTATTTTTCACTCGTAAAACTTATGCTTGAAATTTTTTATTTTTAATTTCCTTCTCAACAACTAGTGAAGAAAAGTGTCATGAGTATCAAATTGGCCATAACATCTTAGATAGTGTTTTATAACTCATATTTATTTTATTGTGTGAATAAGCAGATAATAAGGCCGCTTGTCACTATGTCAACAATCACACGACAATCTCTCATATTTCTTTTCTTCTTTGAATAGGTAGACCATGAGACTAATTTTCAATATTAAACCTAGGGATATCATTAGTTTCCTTGAGGCACAATGAAATACAACAAACCTAGTCCCAAAATGGGGTGATCCTAATATGTTTGGGATTTAGGCTATTCGAGCACAAGGATTTAGTACCTGTACCAATAGAGCTATGAGAGAATGGTAAAGGCATAAAGGGTTATTTTACCATAGACTATAATCATAATCAAAGGGTAAATTCATAAAGAGTGTATGGTAAAGGCATAAAGGGTTATTTGTCAGATACTGTGAGCACAATCAAATTTCAATTACACAAAATTAGTATCAAAGTAATCACAAAATTCTAGGGTATCATTGACATCACCATTTTTCTCTCAACGTTTTATTGTCTCCTCTGGCATGACACTCGAATAGGTAGGTGCAATGAAACCTATTCATCTCATGAATGTAGGGTATCAAAAGCAAAGCAAGGACCTTAGACTAGGTGCGTTTGTCTCACGATTGCAAGGGATCAAACATGAAGCAAGGAACTTAGACCAGGTGGTTTATGCAACTAATATATATATATATATATATATATATATATATGAAAGATAGACTATTTATAACTTTAAATGGGGTGCATTTGACCTTATCCCTAATCCATAACAATAATGGATGGGATGCCATTTATGTATTCCATGAAAGGTGCACTTATCACACAAGGTTGTAGATATTATATAAATAGCGAAATCTAAATGTTTGTCCCACACTCCATTTATTAGGAGGTTGAGTATGATCACTTGAGCCTAAAGGTCACTAATATTTATTATGAAATTTTGATAATGTATATAAAAAAATCTTCTTATGATCCTCTTAGCCTTCTACAATGAACTCTAATGAATTCTTCTTCTTCAATTTCTTATGAGGTACATAATGCATTGTACTAAGTTCAAAGGTAACCCTGAAAATTTCATTTGAAGAAGGGGCTTACACATAAAATTCACTACGTATCATGTTTTGAGACCTTATGTGATTGAAAAATTTGTAGGAAATAGGATGAAATTATGACAATATACTCATTGTGGTTGCAATTATGGTAATGCAATGTGTGTTCCATATTGTGCAAAGGCAACTAAAATGGTAATGATAACAACATCATCACCTTTTGTTGCATGAATTTAGAAAGCGGCGTGCACGTCATCATTCATAGCAATAAAATGGAGAGGAAAAATTCTCCCTTTCAAGTGCTTATGCCTCACCTTTTAATAGATCTCTTAATAAAAAATACATCAACAATGCTTAGAACAAAAAAGAAGATGCAATCTATGTAGTATAATTTTATTTATACTACATAATTATCTCTTCATTTTTTTGTAAACATTGTTGATATCGATGTATTATTCTTTGGTACACAAACATACACAATTATTTTAGTTGATATTAATAAAACTTATTTTGCATAAACCACTTCATGTGGATACAAATTCACACCTTTAAGATTATGGTGGCCTCTTTGCATGACATCCACATAAATTTCAAAAATTAGTGCCCAATAGAATGTTCCAACAATGGAAACTTCTAATAAATAATCAGACACTTCCATATTATATGAAAATTTCAATGGCTCATCTTTAGACATGTAAGGAATTTTTTCATAACAAATATTGACATATACACCTACCTTTGTAAAAATATCGATTTAATTTGTGCTATACACCAAAATATGATCCATTTGAATGAATTTATTTCTGCTAATCTTGACAAAATGACCATCTCTCAATAAGGGAGTCACATCTAAAAATTATCCCTTATAAAATCCTCACCCAGTGAAAACAATGTAATGTTTTTAATGATACTCATATGACCCATTGAAATATAAAGATGCTTTTATTTTAGTTAATGAAGTATTGCGCTGCATAAGCTTCACACCTTCATCTACATACACCATATTAACATGAAAAGCATCATACACACTATGTGTTTATGCGTCAATGGTACCAACAAAATAAAGAATTGGATAATTACAACAAGGATCCAATCATGTCAACTCTAGGTTTCCCATTTGGGACTCATTAGAGTCATCCACAAAATGATCTATTTTAACCCATTTCTTCCTTTAAGAAGAGAATTTGTATCAAAGTTTGGAAAATTCCCTTTGACATATTGCATTACTGAATGATATCCATGTTAAGGTATTTTAATATCATTAGGTTGGATTTGAACATCTTCACCACTAGATGCATCATTGTCACTTCAATATTATTTTTAATTAATTTTAGATAATTTTCATGACCTTGGTCATTGCATAGATAATTGTCAATTGAGTTTTAGTCACATTTCAAATCTAATGTTCTTTTATAAAGTATTTAGAAATATTCATACACAACTTTTGTTGAGAAGGATTTTTTGTTCTTTATGTGGAAAATTATTAGGGTTTGTGGTTTTATGTGAGTTGTATTTGAGCCTCAAAATCCTCCCACACCATCAATTCATGCATGTACTATATCCATGTAAAATTTCATTGCGTATGAGCAAAAATTGAAATTTTTTTAATGTTGGCCCCTTTCACAGGCCACTATGTGCGAGGTCAATTAATTAGAGCATAATTTACGCCACTAATCATTAGTAAATTTTAAGTAGTGGATTGGTCCTTAGCCGGGGTAGATGCAAAATTGGAAAATAGTAATAAATAATCTCATCTCCTTCACATTTATGTTATAATTTTGTCATTTTATTGTTGAAGTCTTTCTATGAGTCGTATTTGACTCTCGAAACCCTCCCATCAATAGGGGAATTTTGAGGTATAAAATGGGTCTCCTAAGGAAAATGTACAATCAAAATTCACTTTATGAGAACTAATCACATTTTAGGGGATGACATCATCCCTAATGGTTGAGGTGACATTGCTTGAGTTAAAGGTACTTACTTGTCACATTCTCAATGGTAGATAAAAACTCATGGTTAACCATGGTAGTGCTCTAAGTACTTTTAAAGTCATAAAGTAAAGTACTCATAATAAATGACATTTCTCACTTTTTGAATAAAATATTATTATTCTCATTTCATTTTTTTTGAAAGAAACAATGCATATCCCTACACAATCTTCATGTCTTTATACACTTTTGAATAAATATTATATTTTTATATTTTCTTATATTTATTTTTAAATTATATATTCATCTCAATTTATTTAATATTATAATTTCAAATTAATCATAAGTTAATATCCATAGATATATATTATACATATCAAATCAAAATAAATAAAAAAATAACTTTGTAATTTATCCTTATTTTTAAATTATATATTCATCTCAATTTCTTTAATATTAAAATTTCAAATTAATTATAAGTTAATATCTATACATATATATTATACATATGAAATCAAAATAAATAAAAAAGTAACTTTGTAATTTTAGGATAAATCAATTTTATAAATAATACTATTATAATATTGATAACAATATTAAAATATTAAAATTAAAGATAATTTTTTTTTTAGTTTTATATGATGAAAAAATGTATATTAATTTTGTATGTTGAAAAAAATTATATTAGGTTCAATATAGGTTGGGGCAAAAAAAAATCTAAATTTCAATATATATAAATCTTATACTATACTTACAAATATAAATTAAATATATTTCAATACTTTTTTTCTTTAATTTTAAATATAACTCAATTCATTTAATTATGGTTATATTAGTATTATATATTATTACCTATAATATTATGAAAAATAATCTAAATGATGTGTGTAATAATTTTCGGTGAAAATCACATAAAAGAAATTTTTGTCGACGCGTTTCGAACCAGCCAGTGTGGTTCATTATATAATTACATGTTATTATATAATTTAAATAATATAAAATTTAATTAATAACATATTATATAATTAATAATTTAATAATTTATATTTATATTTTATTTTAAGTTATTTAAGCACAAAGGACAAATGCATTAGTTGTTCAATGATAATGATTTTTTCTTGAAAAGTTCATTCTTATTTATAGTCACATTAATATATTTTTTTTTATTGATTTTATTTTGGTACAATTTTTGAATTGAATTTAACCATAGTTACATGGATTGTGGTGCAAAAAGTGAATTGCAAATTCATAAATATTATTTTATTGGTTTAGCTATTATTTTATTGGTTTCCTTAGGAGACCCATTTTAGACCTCAAAATTCCCTTAATGTACCATCAATGCATGCATCTACCATATCCATGTCAAATTTCAGTGCATGCGAGCACAAACTAAAATAATTTCGATGTTGGCCCCATTCACAAGTCACACCACGACAAGTTCAAGAGACTTTTGTGGCCCTCTTGAAATCAATTCACTGAAAATTGTAGATAATAGAGAGAATGAAAAACAATAAAGTATAAAATCAATTAATAACACTTTCAGATTTGATAAATTTCTCCAAATACCTCTTCCTCTTTCTTCACGGTGAAACACAATGGTGAATTCTAGGCAATTTCCCTTGATTTCTGAATTCTTTTTATGAGTTGTATTTGAGTCAAATTATCATCAAAATAATGACTCCATATATATTTTTTTTTTAGAATTTCGACGTGATATGAAACATTCATATAGCTATTAGAAGAAAAAATCCATCTCTAGAAATAACCGTCAAAATTCTGACGCCCCGTCGTTGGAATTTCGATAGCCGATTTCTAGGTCATCTGAATTATGATGACCTAGAAATTGACCATCGGAATTACGACTCCCTAAAAATAGGCCGTCAAAATTTTGATGAACACAAGGACTTTACACAATTTTTTTTGGAAAAAACTGACATTTTTCTTGACCTTTACGATAGTATGGGCCATACTGTCAGACTATGTCATCGAAAATTAGTCCTATATGTAGTAGTGTTGAAATAATGAAAGTAGTTACTCACTATAGGCTACAACCTAATTGGGGCACTAACCTCGATGATGAGCGGGCTCTGACCTGCTCTAAGCTCCAACTTGATTGAGGCACCAACCTCTATGATGAGCATGCTTCAACCTGCTTTAGGCTCCATCATGATTGAGGCTCCAACCTTGGTGGAGGAACCCACCTCCTTCTTCAAATCCTTGTGGACCTCTATTTCATATCATTTTCAAATTAGATCCACTATTATATATATTTATCTATTAGTAGTGAGAAATAATCATAACCTACAATCATTATTTCCTCCATCACAACATGTACATATTGTCACCATCATCACAAACTATACAGAATGTTACTATAATCACTTCCACAACAATCACTGTCACACCCTGCAAATATTGTTCCCATTGCAAAGACAATCACATCAATATTTGTCACTATATTTCATGCGATTTTCCATACTATACTCCAACTTGTTTGTCAATCTGGTCACGCAAACCACATCTCGAAACCTATTTTCATCATGAATCCAAAACCATTGCAACCTGCTCATAAAAATTTAAAACAAGCAATAAATATTTTGATCATCAAATATTTATTAACAAGGATTTCCAAGCCTCCAAAAGCATCCACCTCTAAGCCTTGATAGACATGCTTCTTTTAGAATCCAATTTGGACCAATATTGACCCCAAAAACTCATTAAAACCATTCAAAACTATATATTAAATTAAATGTTCTACAATTTTCCTCTTTCCGGGAATGCTTCTACAAAATGAACATATCCCAACATCGGTGCTACAAAATTCCCACTTATAGTTTGTTCACTGATTCGACAGAATGAAACCTATTAAAATTATAAAAATAAAAATATTTTAACCATTCACCACTGAAACTCAAACCTGTGACCTCAACTTGCCCATTACGAACTCATTGCCAGTTGCATTATCGGGTGTTTCTTACAAAAATGTCCTCTCATATTTCTTTTTCTATGATGAATTTATCTCCAAACAAGTTGAGGGTGTGGGCCACGCCATGGCCAATCCTCGTCAGGACAACATGTCATAATCATACCAATCCATGTGAGTAAAAGGCTTATTTATTAGTCCAAAGAATCACAATGATAACTAATCAAACTGTAGTGACCCTCCCAATGTGTCACCATTGTGGGAAATCAATTCCATCTAGATCAATGTTAGATTCTACTTCAACTTCCGCTAGGATAGAAGAATATTTTACAGGTGAATACGATCAAACCAATACTTAATCTCAACTAAACTTGACTAAGTCATTACAATATATATCAATAAGGTTGGCCTCCACTATGTTTCCATACATTTCTAGAATTCAGACACTTTTCTAAAAGTAATAAACCATCTAGTTATCAAGTAATTTTAGAATTCCCGTGGATATAACCATTGTTAAATGCTCCGCAGTAAAACTAGTTATAGCCAAAAAATCCGAACAAAATAGCCTTAGAATGAGAGCTTCATAACAACTGAATTGTAACCACAAAACCACCAACCATGAAACAAAACAAAGAAACAACGCAAAACTTAAAAACTAAAACTCACGTATCTTAAATGTGATTATTTGATAGAGTCACAATAGTATTAATTATAATAGACCATGTGGTCCTAGGGTTTCTTATGGGTAGACCATATAACCCAAATCCAATCGAGGTCGATGCTTGACCATATGACATACATCTGATTGATAACCAAATGTATGGCATGCCTTGATGGACCATATTACCACATCGTATGCCTGAATAACACATAACCCTTTATGTCCAAATTTAAAACCCATAAAACCTTTCCAATACAGCCAAGTCCTTAGGGGTCCCTGGCCATCTACATGATGACATTACCATGACACCATAATGCCACATGGTAGATCGTGAGGGGTGCCACATGTCACCCATATTTGGACATTTTTTCAACTAGAATGCTCCATTTGTCTCTTCCACGTGGTAGCTCCTAGTGGTGTCACATCCTTGTCCTAACGTCATTAGGGGGACATGTCACTTCCTTTGAATGTTGCCACATGTCATCTATTGATTGGTCTAGTTGGTTTGGTTGAATATCATGCAACTATTGTCATAATACATCATTTAATCTCTTCATTTCGCTATTAGATCCATTTGATCTGTGAAAGTTGCATGAGCTTTAATAGTGTTAAATGTCATGCATGTTCTATTGAGATCCATTGCTGATTGGGTCAATGGACCATGGATATTCCTAAAAGGTGTGCACTATTTAACACATTGATATTTTAGGATTTTTCCCTATAGTTTGGGCTTTCAACTAGTGCTAATATTCAAAGGGACACAACCTCTCATATGGGAGGAGTTTTTTAGAGCAGGATATATCATTGGAAAGGGATCAATGTGACCTATGAAACCATGCTATTTATAGAATCATCGAGGAACCATAACTGCATCAAAAACTCAAATAAATTTGAGCTCCTTTAACTTCACTTAATGAGATCTTATAAGATAACTAGCTGTCATACTACTTCATAGAGAGTACTGTTGGTTTCTTAGGCATCATGAATGATACTGCAATTGTCTTGAACATCCCCTTTGACATCATAAAACCCTTGTTGTCATTAATGAAAAGACAATGTGCAACAATACCTCCCTTTTTCATTGTTGACAACACCATTAGGCATTGATGCTTATTGATGTAAATTGAACTTAGATAAGCACCAAAAATCCTCCTAACATGGTAATAAGAACTCTCCCTATTTGAATATGAATATGCTTACCATATTTCTTTCCTTCTCATAGTCAATATTTGTATCAATGTATGAAAACATATCCTGCTTTGATATCAATTGAAAAGGGTCACAAATGTCTATAAACACTACCATATTCATGGTTGAGCCTGATCTTGTAGTGTCTCCTTATCTCCCCTTAACCAAATTTTTTTCCTGTATAAAATAATCACGCTCCCAAAACTTCTTGAACTATTCCTATTCCTGTATGATCCTATGGACTTGAAATATTCATGTTGCTTTTTTGTTACCACAAAATCATGTTGTTGATCGTGCATCTTCGAAGTCTCCCCTTGAGATCATGCGCTTTCATGTGGACCTGATTTAAGTCTCATGCTGCACTTCAAAGTCTCCCCCAAAGAGATTCCTTCCTTCATTTATAAGTACTTTTCATTTACTGTCCTCAAAGTTATTTACCTAAATAGGAGTGCTTCTCCAAGTTTTGATTCAATTGATATACTTGAAGAAGCCTTTGTAACCTTTTGTAATGCTAATGTGATAACTCTTCTAGCGAGGAAGAGACCACTCCCATATTTTTCTAAGATATTCGAAAATTTCCATTGATAGAGGTTTGGTAAAGATATCAACGATTGTTCCTTATTTGGAATATATTCCAGTTTGACTGAATTCTCTACAAATTGTTTTTGCAA
Organism: Pinus albicaulis; assembly: GCA_034641835.2. Lineage (NCBI taxonomy): Eukaryota > Viridiplantae > Streptophyta > Pinopsida > Pinales > Pinaceae > Pinus > Pinus albicaulis. Next base: position 579,715,140 of record CM076576.1, on the reverse strand, counting down.
GAAATGATATTTTATTGGATATGTTTTTTTTTTGAGTGCATGAAAGCATTTTTCAAGATATCATTTGCATTTGTATTATCGCACATGATAGAAATAGGATGATCATTAAGTTCTTTAATATCCTTCAAGATTTTCTTCCTCCATAACACCCAAGTAAAACATCTAGACGCAACAATGCATTTTGCTTCAACATTGGATAGAGAGATATAAGATTATTTTTTGTTGAGACAAGAAACCAAAAATTTTCGAAGAAAGAACACTCCTCCACTAGTACTTTTCTTGTCATCCACACTTCCAACCCAGTCCTCATTAGTGTAATATTTAAGATGAAGATATGTTCCTATAGGATACCATAATCCATAATATACAACGGCTTGTAAGTATATGAATATCATTTTAATGGAATTTATGTGAAATTATTTAGGGGATGATTGAAATATGTCTACCAATCCTACAACCTGCATAATGTTAGGTCTTGATGTTTTCAATAGAGAAGGTTTCCATCTATTTTTCTATGGATTGTTTGATCTACTTTTGGAGATTCATTGTCTTTGTTAAGTTTACAACCTATAACCATAAGAATGGTTGCTAGGGCACAAGTTTCCATTCCATATTTATTAAATATTTCTTTAAGATATTTGGATTGAGATATGAAGATGTTTGACTTGGATTTATTGAATTGTAGTCCAAGAAAAAAGGACAATTCACCCAAAATGGACATTTCAAATTGTTTCTTCATATTGTTTGCAAAATTCCTTCTCATAGAATCATCATCACTATAAAAAATGATATCATCCACATAGGCTATAACTACCAAAATGTTATCTCCTTTAATATTGATGTAGAGATTACAATCATTTGAGCCTTTGTTGAAACTATGTTGGTGAAGGTAATTATTTAATCTAGAGTACCATTCCCTGAGAGCTTGCTTTAGACCATATAATTCTTTCTTTAGTTTACATACAAAATATTTTCCTTTTGTTATCTAAAATCCTTCTCGTTGTTCCACATCGAATTCTTACTTGAGTTCTCCATTTAGAAAAGTTGACTTTACATCCATTTGATATATTTCAAAAATTTTGAGACAAGAAAAAGCCAAGAACATTCTGATGGCCTCCAGATGGGCCACATGAGAAAATGTTTCATCGAAATCAATGCATTCTACCCTTTGTATAAAAGTCTTACATTATTTCTAATTACTTTTCTATTTTCATCAAGTTTGTTTCCGTACACCCATTTGGTTCAAATTACATTTTTTTTCCTTTTGTCTTGGGACAAATTCCCAAGTCCGATTCTTTTCAATCTAGTTCAACTCTTCATCCATGGCTTTAACCCAGTACTCATCCTTGCTGGCTAAAATGTAACTTCCCTATAATTCATGATATTAAATGTTGTGGATCATGAAGCTAACAAATTATCTAAATAAAACCACTCCAAAACCATGAATTGGTATGCATGCCTTTGTATATGGCCTTACATTGCCAATACACTAATTAACAATGACATCAATTTTCTTAATTACATTGTGACCCAACAAAAATCAAGATCATGTATTGTTCTTTTATATAATACCTTACATCCCAAATATATATTAATTAACAATGTCATCAAATTTCTTAATTACTTTCATGCCCCCACAAGAATCATGATTCCAATAAATAATTAACCACTTTTACTATGAATAAATGTAAGGTAATGCAATATTTGCTATATAATTTCATTTTATTTAGAAATTTGTAGAAGTTACAAAATTCACAAATTTTAGTGAGAAATATATTGTCCACAAAGAAGTTAAAATTAAATATTATTTATTATTTTGTTTTGTTTAAATAATTAATTAATTTAAGCTCTTGAGATAACAAGACTGGTCATGGTTGTCTAAATGAAGTATTATGTGCAAGAAGGTTCATGGTTCAAATCCCTATGATTCACTTATGACTTGTGCATACGGAAGGGGCATATGCATGCCCCTAGAGGTTATAGTGGTAGCCAGTGGAATCCACCCTATGTCATTAGTACTAAGTATCATTGTCTCTCTCAACCATATTCGTAATCACACAACCTCATTGTCTCTCTCAACTATATTCATAAGCACACAACCATTATAAAAATGTTTCTCATCATCATGTTACTGAGAGCGAATTGAAGGGGTAAAAAAATAACAACCAACTATCAGAGATAACTCCAATTAAATCCAACATTTTTAAAATATATTATTATTATTATTAATGATTATATATATTAACCTTTCTATTATTACTCTTTATTTTGTTATATATATATATATATATATTAAATTACTTATTTAAATCATAACTATATATGTAATTTCCCAAAAATAAGCCCTTTACTTTAGCACAATTTGAATGATTAATAAATGTGATGTTGATATGCAATCCCCAAAAGGAAAGAATCGTGTTGCGAAAAAACATAAAATGTTAGACGGATCATAGTATCGATTATTTTTCTAGTTTTCTCTTGTACTGATATACCCAACAAATCTTAGAATATTTTATTGCAAACTTGAAATGGTATAGATACAGTGATATGTGGTTTGATGATAAGTTTGGTTACCTAAAATTAACCAGATCGAAGTTCAAATCTCATTCAGTATATTACCTGCTATAATCTAGATTCCAGGAATAGACTCCATTTCCGAGATTCTAAATAACACCAACGCTCATAACATAGAACCCTTTCATCATCAATCATCTGTATATGTATAATCTAGAGCCAATCATCTGTATATGTATGATGCAGGGCCAATGACGTCTGAACACATATTTTCAATGTACATCCCCTTAAGTAACACAATTAAGGTTCATAAATAAATTTGGTATCGCAAATGAATTTAGGACTTCTTTCTTTGTACTGGTTAAGGATGGAAAAGGGAGGTAAAATATATTTCACTAACAATCTCTATCCTCGTGCTTAGTTACAATTTTAAGCAATAATATATTTAAACTTAAATTTCATAATAAACAGAGTACAACAAATTATTGAGCTAAGAGACTCATTTTACAACCCAATGTGAAGGTGATGTGTAAGTATGTCCGTGCTCAAATTAGAGTAAACACGTGTCCTCCTCAAATAAAAATAAAATAACATTTAAATAGAAAAGAAATATCGGCCATAATAAAAAAGAAAAAAGAAAATGTTATGCATGTTTAATTAGTAGTCCATATGACCTGATATAATTTCATGTAAAAAAATTAGAAGTAAAAAATATGTCAGTAATATTTTTAAACCTTATACTCTTCAAAAATATTTTAACAGATTATTTAAACAAATTATTTGAAGGTCTATCTTAATGAACTTATATGAATATCAACTTCATAAGTATGTATATATACAAAAGAAAAACGTTACAAAAAAATATTTTAATGTTGTATATAATAAAATATCCAATGTAAGCTATGAATAAAATATTTTAATATGAATTAATATTGACGTATACTTAAAAATATATATCATTCAAGAATACAATTTAAACAATGAAAAATTGCACATTGTTTTTTTTCACTCTAAAATAAGTTTGTATGTGAAGAAATTTGATTCCTCCCAGCTCATGTTACATCCATACTTAAAATGGATCTATGTTGGTATAAAATTAAAATAGATGATTAAAGTTTGATCTTAGATAACATTAAATTTAAACGATATAATTTAAAAAATCTTGGGAACAACTTTGATAAAATAATAACATGATAATTCATTCATTAATGAGTTGGGGTGGAAGAACATAATTCATTCACTAAGGGGTGAGTTGGTAGTGGAAGAATCAAAATATTAAAATTTTAGAATGAGAGATTTTAAATACAATATTATATTAGATGCGTTGTTAGATTTAATGCTGAAAATGGTAGTTGCTTTTTTTTGTTTTATTTTGTGTTGTAAACGAGCAAAGTTGAATTATAAGCATCATACATTGTAAAACTAGAACATCATATTCAACCATTTTAACGATGTCATACTTTTATAGCTTTTTCATAATAAATTATTAATTCATAGACTTGTATAAACATAAAAGAAATTCTTTTATTTTTATTGTTTGTTCACAAGGAACCTTAAACAAACATCCTGAGACATCCTGAGCAACTTCTTCACATTAGAGACTTGCATAAATATAAAATAAAATCTTGCTTTATATTATTTTTCCAAGCACCAGGGGATTTAAACAAAATTCCTAAGGAACTCTTCCACTGTTGTGTGTTAGGGTCCTATAACAATAGGATTCATAATTTTGAATTGACTTTGATTAGTCTTGTAAATTTGTACATACTTTTATTTTTGCAAATTGTTTTCCCATATTAGAAAATTAAAAACTGTAAAGAGGGTAAAAGTTCTAAAAGAAAAATCAAAGGACTTGAAAGAAAAAATATAAAAAAGAATAGAAAATTGGACCCCAAACAAAAAAGAGATAAAAACAAAACATGAAAGTGATGCAAATCCAAATGCCACTACTATTTAATTTTACTGCAAAATAAATATTATGTGCAACTTGTTCAAAATGCCACAATCCATGATAAGTCAAATAGCTTAATCTTGACTTTTTCATGTTGTTAGATAGAGAATAAAGATCTAGCCAAAAAATTTAATCTTGGCAGATCAGTAGTTAGATAGAGAATAATAAGGAGCTCAACAAATTAATCTGAGCCCTTGGAAGAAATAAGGATAGAAATAATTAGATTGTTGTTAAAAGGAAAATAAAAAAGGATCTGCAAGCCAAAATGCACCCAAATAAAGGAAAAAATGGTAGAATAAATGATGGGTAGGAAGAAAGCAGTTTCACAAGGCATGGATAAATATCTTTTGGCATATTACTAATTTCCCTCCCCATAATGTGTTCCAGTACTAAATCCTTCAGTCATAAAGACTCAGAGCATTTTTTTGACTTTTGGTGGGACCGAACCCACGTCTTAATGATTGATTGGCACCAAGGTATTGGATTCCACCTCCTTGAAACCCTTCCCCTTCATAAAAAAAAACCCTTTTCCCTTAACATCACTCATTTTACCCTACTAAAACCCCTTTTCCTAAGTTAAAACACATTTTACTTAAGAAAAGTAAAAACCCCTTTAACTAATTCTCATTTCATTCAAAAAATACCCAAAAAGACCCAAAAAAATGCTTTTATCCTAAGTATAGGTGTTAAAATGTTAATATTGGGCCACTACTATGAAAATTATGTCTACAATCATGTTTTAACACTATACTTAGTATATTTTTTCATTCCCGCTCATACATTTCATTATTAACACACTAATATAATGTATTAACTCCCCAAAATACCCTTCAACCCGTAGTATATTAATTCATTGTATATTAAATATATCCCAAACCCCTATTATAGTTCTAACCTATGGTTCGTTTTCACCCATGTGATATATTATACCCAAATACCATAGGTTAAAACTATCCCTATTGTATATTACCCTGCCTATAGTAATATTACACTTATATTCATTACATTTGTTAATAAAACCTTAACCCGCCTATCATATCATGTCTAAACTATATATATCTTTTTTCTAAGTAAGATTGATTCTATTAAACGAACATATGGTACAAAGAGAGATTACAATCAAGAGAGACAAGAAATGGGTCAACCGGAAATGATAAACTATCAACCTCGGTCCCAAAGAGAAAACATAAAACAGACAGAGAACAGAGATGCAAGATTGAGAAACAAAAGTTGAGAGAAACAGGTTCTACCCAGATTGGGCAGAAACCTCCATGCATAGTTTTTTCCCTTTATTTTTGTTGAATTTAACCCAACTCGAATGGTGTGGTTGGGCTAGAACCACTTGTAGAGTATTGTTGACTAAAGGAGGAGTCTCCTTATCTATGTCAAAAGAGGAAGACTCATTTTTACGTTTCTGAGTAGCCGTCGTGACAGGGGGACCTAGAGGGACTTCAGAGGAAGGGTCCTTCATTTTCTTAGCCTGCTCCTTTTCTGCCTCGATCTCCTCCTCCTCTGAACTAGAGGATTCCTCGTAATCTACGGGAGGTGGATAACTATGTATCCATCTTTTGGGTTTAGATTTGGGGAGGTTTTGCTTATTTTTTTTCAGAAATGCAGGCCAAGAGTGCTGAAGGTGCCCTGTCTGGTAACAATGACGACATATGAAGGCCGTGTTCTCAAAATCTAAAGTCTGTGTCCACAGGAAATAATCGATCTTGAGATTGATTTGTTCCCGCAACCCTTTGCTGATATATACTTCAACACAAATTTTTCCATGTGTGTAGAGCCCCTGGAATTACATGCCTAAACTATATATTAAAACCTCATGTTTTAATAAATAATACATACCTGCCGCATAAATAATCCTGGGCCCCACGCCTAACACCCCGCATCTTCATCATATAATACCGACCATTTGCTTCCCATTCTCCAGATCAAACGGTGGAGATTCACCATCACATAGTTCTTAGCGCGACCGATAATGAATCCAAACCTTTCAATATAATTTGTTTTGAACCTTTCTCTCCCCTCCACGCGCCCGAATTCTATTGGATCGCATCAATCCTCCCAATACCATTTACTGCTTTTCTTTAGTGCGATAATTGCCAATCCGTTTATGCCTATTTTGATGATACCATAGATATTTGAAGTATAAAAAATTCTTTGCAATGCGCTGCCTATCCGTTCTTACGTTTTTTTAAACCACCATTTGACTTGTGTTGTGCGATAGACCAAGAAGATCAATCCCCGCACCATTGCGTTGAGCCACCATTGTTCTAAAAACCTTGATTTACTATCTAAGTTTGAATTGCAAAGTTGGAAAGGTTGTTTTAAAAGCAAATTTGAACCTCCACAACAAGAACTTATTCCACAGTTTTCCCCAATTCAAATGAAATCATTGCCCATCCTATGAAAACCTATGTTTCATTAAATAATGGTTTATTTTTGCAAGTGTCTGAACAGAACTTGGATAAACAATATAATACTAGTTAAGACCTGTTTACTCCAATAATTCACAAGGAAATGAGTTCGAATGGTTTTCCTAAAAACAAGAAGATTTCATATAGTAGCAGAGCAGAATGAAGAAATTTACACAATGATGGTCAGAACAGAGGATGAAACATTTTCACTAGCACAATGAAAGATTCTTAGAAACTACTCTCCAAAGGAAAATTTTGTATTTTAAATGTTTCTTTAGTTAAAAAAAAATCATTTTTACTAAAAACAGAGACACATGAGTAGTAGAATGATTTACCATGAAAGTGAAAACAGGTGAACAAATGCAGTTAAAATGTTAAAACATGACAGTCAGGTGACAGAGCAGTCAAGGTAAAATAGTAAAAGTAAACATGGAGGTAGTAATGGTTAAAAAGAGATGAAAATAATTTCACCAACAACAATGAATTTTATTTAAAGTAAAAGAAAAAACAATTAAAAGAACAAAAAGGTTAAAAGATGAAAATAGAGCAGGAAGGGACATTTTCCAGAAATTTCTGGTTTAAGTCATAGTTTTTCAGAGACTATTGTGGCCAATCCAAGATGAATTTTAAACAACTGGAGGAGGTTTATGTTCCTAAGATGTTAACCTACAAAAACCTATCTCACTTTATGCATAGGTATTACAAAATTAGAGATACATGCACATCTTAAAAGCCTATTTTTCAGACTGTGCAAAGTTATGTTTTAAACATGTTTTTGCAGAGCTTATTGTGAACAACTAGAGTTGAATTTTTGGAAAATGAGAGAGGTTTATATCAATAGAATATTTATATACAATAAAATATTTCACTCTTTACATATTTATCTCGTATTGAGATATACAAAGGTATTACTGGACCCCAATTTTGCAGAATTTCTAGAGCAAAATGCACAAAGGAAGGAGACAGTTAGTGACTTGGAAGCCTCATCATCAACTAAGAGTTGATATAAAATTAAAATTTCTCTTCTTTGTGACCATCAATCCATAAATATAGTGCCAAATAGATTCATTAGTTTTGAGTGTCATTTATTTAAGTTCTATTTATGTAATACAGTAGGAGATATTTGTAAACCAATCTTGATATTTTTTCAAGATATTCTAGTTTAGAATTTGTATAAATACTTCATCATTTGAAGTATTGAGTGTGGATTAATTGCTGAACATTTCTGTAGTCATATTTTCTGAACCTGAGTGGTTTTATGTATCAAGTTCAAGGCAGCAGACTGGATCACAGGAAATAAAGCATCATATTATAGGTTTCATGTGTTGGGCCACTGAAGTGAAGTATTTTATCATGTTATTTGTCAATTTTCTTATGTTTTTCATCCATTCATGAATGTATTCTAAATTTTAATGTGAAATCAGGAATTGTTATCTCAGAATTTGTTAAAAGCACTCTGTTATTGACTGATTTTCATTTAAATGTTTTCTGCTGATATCCAGACTAGGGAACCCTTAATTACTTCCTGATTTCGATTGACCTCTTCCTTTTCATTCCTAATCTGGATTTAAGAACCCTTAATTTATCTTTTATCCCGATAAAAACCATTTCATCATCAGCCTTGAATATCTGAAGTGACTAATCTTTCCCTGTAAACATTTACCTTTAGACCTTGATCTTGATCTGACTACTTAACACATTGACTCCATTTTCCCAATGGGATACAGATCTATAGCTATCCATCTAAGTAAGTGATTTCATCACCAAACCAAATCAAAACCCCAAAACCAATTTTCCCCATAAAACTAGCCTAAAATCAGATATTAATAACAAAGTTAACTCATATAGAGAGAACCCTCTCTGAGCATTAGGAAGGCTAGATCCTAAGGCTTAAAAGTAGGTTTGCGGTTACCTCAGTGAGTTCTTTCGTTAACCTTGAGAAATTATTGAGTAATAACATTGTGTATTTCAGATTCGGGTAGAGCTGAGTGGCCTCCACACCATGAGGTCCAACTTCAAAATTGTTTAAATTCCCTCTCAGGAAAATAAACTAGCAGGAATCCAAATAAAATTTTTCCTCTCAAGTATTAACATCTGCATCACGAATGACAAAAAACATTTCACAACATCAAAATTACTCATAGTATTACTCACAAAATATCAAGAAACATAAATACAGTGCATCAAGCAGGGGAATAAATAATAAATACATCATTAGAGAACTTTTGAGGTCTAAAATGAGCCTCCTAAGAAAAATGTATGACCAAAATAACCTTTATAAGAACCAATATGATTCAAGATGATGATGTAAGCCATGGGGGATGATTCACCATTTTTTGGGTAAAAAGGTAAAAAGATTAAAAAGTAATAAAAATAATTTTTTCAACTTGTATTTTCAACTTATCTCCCTAAATTTTTCCTCAAATTTCGAGCGACAGTACTTGTTGGATGCCCAATTTGATTCCTCATCCAAGGAGTACCCATGTTTCATACTTTCGATGGACCCTTCTATATGAAAACTGACAAATACGTGAAAAAATATGGATCCATCGAAAGTATGCAACATGGGTATTCCTTGGATGAAGAATCAAATTATGCATCCAACGAGTGTTCCTGCTAGAAATTTGAGTAAACCCATAGGGAGATAAGTTGAAAATACAAGTTGAAAACATAGTTTTTTATTTTTTCCCTCTAAAATTTGATGATGTAATATGATATTATTTTATTATTTCCACTATTATTTTGTAATTTCCTTATGAGGCCCATTTTATACCTCAAAATTCCCCTAATGAAAACTGATGCAAGCGCTCTTTGTTTTTAATTCAAGCTATTGGAAGATGTACACATGTTAAAACTATTTGTATGACAGATTGATTGGTGACGACTAAATTTCATTAGGAAAAGGGATTACTTCCTATTCCTAGTGGCACAACCATAGAGCCCAACCTCAAGAATGTCCATAGAAATGGTGCTCTAACTACAGTAAATGGACCAATTGAAATAACCCTTGAAACTGTAATTTTTAAGAGTTTTATTTAGTAAGATACAAAATTAGAAGAGATTTTGTTTTCAGTTTGCTAAAAGAAAGGGTTTCCATCAAGAGCTATAGGTTCCATCAAAAGTATGCAACATGGGTACTCCTTGGATGATGAATCAAATTCTGCATCCAACGAGTGTTGCCACTCGAAATTTAAGTAAAGCCATAGAGAGATAAGTTGAAAATACAAGTTGAAAAAATAGTTTTTTCTTTTTTCCCTAAAAAATTTGATGATGTAATATAATTTTTATTATTATTTCCACGATTATTTTATAATTTCCTTAGGAGGCCCATTTTATACCTCAAAATTCCCCTAATTAGTAAATAATTTTGAATAGACACATTTTTAATGATTCTTGGTACCCATTTTTGTAGGAAAATTCTACCAAGGGTAGAAATTCTTCTCACCTCCTTGACTGATGCATGACATACATTCTAAGCATTTCTTCTAGCACTTTATTGACTCTCTCATTCTACCCATCTATCTGAGGATGGTACATTGTATTGAAGGATAACTCTATCCCAAAACCAACAGACAACACTTTCCAACTTTTTATGTAAACTTAGCTTTTTGATCTGAAATAATATTCTTGGGTATACCATGTAACATGAATATTTATATTATAAAACTTGAAGTAATGTCACTTTCCTAGTGAGTGGACTTGATAACTACAAAATGAGCTACCTTGCTCAACTTATCTACCACCTCCATTATTACATCATGTTACTTGGCCCTCCTTGGTAATCCCATGATGAATTCCATTGAGTTGTCTTCTCACTTCCATTCAAGAATGGTTTTTTCCTATAGAAATACCACTGGATGTATACATTTCATTTTTACCTATTAGCACTCCAAGAATTTCACAATATATTCAACAGCATCCCTTTTAATTCTTGGTGAATAATATAATTTCTTCACAACTATTATCATTTTTTGGTAACCTATATGATATGAATATGATATTTTATGTAACTCATCCAATATGAGCTTTTTCAAGTCAACCATACAAGGTATATACCACATGTTTTTAAATTTTAACATGCCATCATTTGAAAGTGAGAAATTTTTTCTCAATATTCCTTCAAGATATTACTTTAAGCACTCTTTGATTTGTTTATAATTATTATATTGTTGTCAAAACATCCTTGATCTTGTACTGATTATTAGTTTCACAAGAACTTACAACTACTACATGAACTACCTGTAGTCATTTGCTGAGTTCATCAACTACCTTGTTTTCCTTTCCCTTGATGTATTTTATTTCAAAATAAAACTCACTTATCAAGGCTAACCATATTGCGTGTATAACATTCAATTTGGGTTGATAAAACAAGTACTTCAACCCTCCATGATGTGTCATCAATATAAATTTACTTCCTAGGAGGTAATTCCTCTAGATCTTTAGTGCATGGACTATTGCTTCCAATTCTAAATCACGAGTAACATAATTTCACTCATGTTCATTTATATTACTATATTCATATCATACTATTGTCCCTTCTTGCATGATGGCCCCACTGAGTCCTTCCTTGCAAGCATCCAAGCACACCACAAAATCTCTTTCTGGGTTTTTTATTCTCAATATCGATATGTGCGTGAGCAAATATTTCAATTGCTCAAATCTAACTTGATATTTTAGCATCCATAAGAATTTAATCCCTTTTCTTTGCAATGCTATCGTTGGATGCCCAATATTGGAGAAATTCCAAATAAATATTTGGTAATAATTTTACCTCTATCATGTTTCGAAGAATAATCCACTCTATAATGGCCTTAACCTTGTTTGGATCTATTATTACTCCTTCCTTGGAAACACTATGTCCCAAATACCAAATCTGTTACTGGAAGAAGTCACATTTTCTAATTTTTTCATAATGCTTATGCTCTCTTAGAAATTGAAATACAAATTCCAAATGTTATTCATGCTTCTTGGTTTTTAAATAAACCAAGATATCATCAACAAAAACCAATATGATTTTTTCCAAATATGGACTGAGAACCTTATTAATTAAACACATGAAGGTTTTTAGGGAATTTATGAGTCCCAACGACATGGCCAAAAAAATCATAATACCCACACCTGGCTCTAAATTCCATCGTATGAATGTATTCATCTTTGATGCGTCCTTTATGGTACCCAAACATCAAATCAATCTTCAAGAAGAATGAAAATCCTCTTAGCTAATCAAATAGATCATCAATCCTTGGAAAATTATATCTATTATTGATTGTGGATTTATTGAGCTATTTTTAATATATATGCAGCCTCAATGTGCTATCCTTCTTCTTCATGAAAAACATAGGATCTCCCTACAATGATACTCTGGGTCTGATGTATCCCTTTTCCAACATCTCCTTTAATTGCAATTTCAACTCTACTAGCTATAGTGTACTCATTTGGTATGGATATTTGGATACTAGTGTTGATCCTGGAAATAACTCTATGGAGAAATCAATTTCCCTGTGTGGTGGTGGTCCTGGAATCTCATCAAGGAACATATCCTCAAACCATATTAAAATTGGGGGCTCTTCCAAGATATTTCTACTAATTTATGAGCCGTTAGCCACTTGGTAAATTAACAATTTACATCCCTTCCTACTGCACTAATTCAACTACAATGATATTATTCTTTGAACTATCACTAATTTTAATTTTCCCTGTAATGTTATCTTTTCCCCTCTATTGTTGAGAAATTTTATTGACTTGTTGAATAGATTGATTATAGTCTTATGTTTTATCAATCAATCCATACTGATTAATATGAATATGAGCCCAATAGTAGCAGGTTCAAATCATTTGATGTGGAAATTCTATTGATTATGACTGGGCATGACTTCACCATATGATTGATCCATTTCTTAGTCATTGTGGCCAATTGGACTAACCATGATTCACCATGTGCTTGTTTTGGTAATGCACACTTCTCTGCAATACTGGTGTTAACATAACTAAAATTATAAGCTCGGTCTAACATAATTGAAATTGGATGGCTATTGATCATACTTTCCATGTCGGTTATAGATTCTTGGTGATAAACTTGTCAGCTATCCAACACAAAATAAATCCATGGTACAATTTGAGCCACATTCCTCACAGTCTCTACTTCTTGTGCATTGTACATTCTCGGACTGATTTGTTTCTACTAGGGACAATCCTTCTGTAAGTGGTTTTCTCCACAAGTCCAACACTGCATCGGTCCTTCCTTAAATTCTTGAATTCTTCTCTTGTCGGTCTTGTAAATTGATCCTTATCAGCAATAGTAAAAGTATTTTTCTAGAACTCACCCTTGATCATGGTGGAAAATTTTTCATTTTCTCTTCCCAATTGATGTCACACTAACTTCCATCCCTTCCATTTAAAATTGGGTTTTCCCTTCACCTTCCAATTAATCTTGAAATCATAGGTCGTGCTTTTATTTCTCGTAACACTACTTAAACTTCATGATGACATATTCTAAGGTTTTAGGCTCATCAAATTCTATTCTATCCTTGAATTATTGTAGCAACCCACTGATATATTTTTGAATCTTTGTTTTCACATCCTTTATGTAAGGTACATACCTTAGCAATTCCAATATTCATCATCTAACAATTGGCCAATTTTTTTCTCATAAAAATCCTTGGACTTACTATTGTAGTACCTCTTAGATAGGTATTTTCCTCGAAGTACTTCTAAAATATCCTCCATGAAAATTTCTTCTCTCTAATATCCTTTACATTCCTCAAAAATTCCCACTAGATATCAACCTTTCCCTTCAAGCTAAAGATGGGCACTCTTGCTCTCACATTTTCAGAGTAATTATGGGCTCTGAAATAATTCTTCATTCTTAGCAACCATGCCTCTACTTCCTCAAGATTTTTCGCTTCTCCATCAAATGTAGAAGGCTTTTCCTTGTTAAATTATTCTAGCATAAAATATTTCTCCTTCCTTTTCTACTGATAATACTTTTTAGTGGTAGCACTAGACATTTTCTCATGAATTCTCGTCCACCTATCTGTAGTACTTAGAGGAGTTCCACCTCTCACCATATCCTCACTTGATTTCCCATTTATTTTCTTATGCCTGCTGACTTCTGCACCATCAGTCCTCAAATATTGTTTCCAAAGTCCTGATTATTTTTTTCTAAACTTGTAGTTGGTACCTAGTGCCTACTACTTTCATCTTTGAAAGTCTAATAGGCTTTATAGTATGAATAAATTTACTTTTTCCTGCATATCTTGGGATTTGAAAATGTTCTCATTTTCATCCTTATAGCTACCTAAATATTCTCTTAGACTTATGATTCTATCCATCCGGCCAATGGAACATTCTTCTCTCTCTTTCTCCTCTAACTCCTCTTCATGACCATGATGAGATCTATTAGTGATATACTACACCATTCTTCTACTCATTCCTTTTACTCTTTGTTATTTTGTTTAGTGTCTTCTTATGTGCTATGATACACACATAATTGTTAGAAAAAACAAATACAAGTAATCATATTTACCATCACCTTGGTTCAACTAAAATAAGCTTTTTAATATGTGGCTATCTGAAAAACCAATTCTCAAGTTAGTATGCCTGTCAGAAAATAACAATCATATCAAAATAAATACTTGCATATAACATGAAATATACAATAAAATGTTATAAGTAGCAAACAAAAAACAATCAATATCATTAGTAAAACTTGTGACAAATTGTTAAGGTTCATCCTCCTAGGTTCCTTTAGCCCAAGTGCTGAACCCAAGTTTTCTATTACCACACTATAATAATAATCCAAATCTAGTCATCTATGAGGCCATTCAAGTGCATTGCTGAACCATGATTTGATATCACCCTATAACACTCATTCCCATCCCCTAGCTCCTACTAGGCCAAATGGAAGGTGTTACTTTAATTTAACTTGAATCCCATTGTCTCATCATGGAAATGGGGTTACAAAATTCCTCATTTCCCAAAATTAGTATAAATAAATTTGGAAATCACCATCACATTCATCTCATTGAGATAGTTTAGGAAATATAAATTTTTTTCCTATTTCGACTCTTGGATCAAAAAATATTCCCATTTAAATTTTCACTACTGAAACTATGCCACCTAGGAAAAACTTGCCATGCGACACCCTCATGGAAACCCATTATTACTCAAGTGATAGCGTGTACATGGTTCGACCCAACTAGCATAAAGAATGTTACCTTGCTTATGGGCCCCACCTATTTCCCCCCTAACACACAGACACATTAAGTTTCATTATATCCAATTTATCAGAAATTCGGGTGCATGTCATGTTTTCACTTTCCAGAACCTCCGAACCATAGGACCTCCAGGCTAATCCTTTTCCATGCATTAGTCTAAGCCTGGTCCACATTTGAGTCTCCTATCCAGGCAAACACATGTGCACCCTAGATGCTCCCAACATCCAAACCTATGGACTAACTCTTGTTCATGTGATTTTCCATTAGAGGGCCCCACCTCGAACACATTTGATTTGTGGTGAACTTTTGCCCTCGATTTTTATCACTTGCCCATGATATGGGCCCACACTAAATAATACATATTTGAACCTTTTACACTCAAAAGGCCATTATTTTCGGCCCAATCTAGATCTAGCCCCACAACCACACATTGCTTTATATCGTTCCTTCCAGGCCTTCGGATTCTTGGATATGTTTGAACCACATAATTTCGACCCAAATACAAGGAAATTTCTACCTTAGAACATAGAAAATTGTTTTTCCTTTATGAAATATTTTATGGATTTAACTAAGGATTCCCCTAGAGAGCCTTGCCTTACCATAAACCACACAATCACAAAAAATCCTCCTCAACATAACATGAATATTTTCATGTTAAAGCCAAAAAATAAAGCACATTCATAGAGGCACAAATCTATCTTCCAATCAGGAAATGACATAAGCTAGATCATGGTCAACACTACTCCATGAACTTAGCCACATCAAAACCATATCTTTTTGAACTACCTAAGTATAATATATCATTCCTACTACTATCCCATGAGTAAGGAGAGTAATATCCTTCAAGGCATACATAAATCCATGGAAGTTCATAATAAGCACATTTAACTCATTAAACAACGAACTCTGAGACACATTGAGCCTTTTTGATTTATAACAAACATATCACAGAATTCACACACTATAAGTGGATTCTTAACCAATAATCATAAATCATGTGATTACGAAGAGTACATCAATAGTTACATGGATATTCATGTCCCCCATATTATAACCATACACGCAACTCATCACAAACCCACATTCCTTATAACAATGTCAATACACCTATTTCTATGTAACAACAACATAAATAATTCAAATTGAATAAGTATATAACAATGTATGCGTAAGAAAATTATATTTTATTCATGTGATTGGAAATTGAAAGTAGGAGTTCATCTCTCCACCCAACCATAAGCCAAATCCACTGCAGTATTTCTTATATTTGACCACCCTTGAGCTAGATTCTGAATTTGAGGAGTTAAGTGCTCAAGGGTATTCATATCAATACCATTCATCCAAATAAACAAGAGAGAGGCCCATTGTAAAAGTGGTTTATCAAATTCCCTCTAGTATTAAGCACCACAATGGCTCTCAATTCAAACTGAAGTGAAGTCATGGTCCAAAAAGGATAAGGGCTCATTTTCCAAGTTTTTTGTCAACTTCCTCTAATAGTAAGCACCATAGTAAGCTCTACCCACATATAAATTAATCACAGGAAATTACCCAGGCTTAATGATATATCGTTTAGTTCTAGGAGATTGAACACATCACATGGGTGGTTTAGTAGTTTTTCCTATGAGTAAGCACCATAGGAGTCAAGAGCCCACTATACAAATGGTTTATTAGCTTACCGAGAAATCACACAAGTGGTTAGTCATCCCCAAGCCATGCACTTGGTGGTTTATTGGTTCCTTTCACCAAGCACCTGCATGTCTTATCCTGACAATGGTTTATCATCTCACCTTTAGCAAACACACCAATGGTTTATCAACCCTAAGGCAAGCACTATATAATTCAAATCTAGTGAACTCTCATGGTCCAACCGAACTAACAGGCACACACACATGCCTTTAAAACATACAGGGAATACCATCCCTTAGAACATAACACACGCTGGAAGGGAAATCCTTCCATGTAAGATTTATTTCGACTACCCAAACTCAAGCTCCATATTATTTTTCTTTGTTTACCACTACGAAGTTTCTCCATTACGCATTTGATTTTTCATGTTTTCACTGAGCCCTCCTCTCTTCTTGGGAACTTCTTTTCACATCCTTCCCTTATGTGTTGACCTTGACAACACGATCTGTGAGAACAATATTGCATGGCTCGTCCCACACTTAGGAAATCCATATTTGAATTCAATGCTTGCACCACTAGTGCCTTAAATTCATCACGGATATAGGTGGTGAAATAAATACAGGTTCTTGAGTTTACAAGAAATTTCTCCTCAAGTCTCAGGGTCCATGTCCACTTTTCTCAACCAGTCAATAATTACATTTTCACATTATTTACATGAATTACATTTCATGACAATATTTACAACAGGGATTAAGAAAAATGGCTGTTACGTATCACCCATATCATCAACTTTGATTGTCAAACTAAATAATATGAAATACTCGTCAAATTATCACCGAATAGTTGTAAGACTAAGAACTGAAATTCTCATTAAATTTGATATACTCATGAGTATTTATTGATAAAGTTAACCTGTATAAATATTTCACCCATATCATCATCTTTAGTTGGTAAACTAAATAAATTTAAATGCTCACCTAATTATCACCAAACAGTTTTAAAACTAAGAATTGAAATGCTCATATGATAGGATTTGATATACTGATATGAGTCTTTATTGATAAAGTTGCATGTAGTAAAGGAGCACCAAATGCATCAAGCTTGAATGGTCTGCATGATTATTTATTTATTTACTGGGTACCATGATTTATATTAAAATGTTTCATAATTTCAAAAGCATAACATAAAAAATATAATTGGGTATTTTTTTTAGATAAATAGTTGTTATTTTTAATTTTGTTTGATAATAAATATTATTTTATTTTATCTTTAAAATTCACTAATAAGAATTTTCATTTTACTTATGCATGAATGAAAATAAATATGTTTAATTTCTTAGTTGTCTTCACAATATTTGCCTAATCTTCCACAAATCCCTTTACATTGAGGTTAATGATACACAATATCCACTACCACAATATCAATAAGGTTGCATAGTTGGAGATCCTTGTCGCTTAGTTTAAATATAGTTAAATTAAATTTTAAAAAATAAATATATATTGGGACAAAGCCAAAACTATTGCGTTCAAAATTGGTAAAAGCACAAAGAGGGTCCTCTAAGGGAAATACATGGCCATTTGGGTCACACTTGTGAATATGTAACTATGAAGGTTAATGAGAAATCCTTGGGCTAAATTCACCATTAAGACTTTGTACCTTGCACATGCATAGCCTGTTTGAAAACCAATCCCTCAATCTTTTGCATCTTGCATGTTATATTAAACTATATGATGGGTATCTATTGTTTTCGGTGATTATGCTACAAATTAGGGTTCAAATTCTACCATTTTGAGAAGCCCTCAATCGTAAGAAGTATTGTAATAGCATATATCCATCCTAAGTGTTTATCTATCAAGTGTCAAACTGTATGATGGGTATCTATTGTTTTTAGAGATTATGCAACAAATTTGGGTTCAAAGTCTACCATTTTGGGAAGTCCTCAATTGTAAGAAGTATTGTACTAGCATAGATCCATCCTAAATGTTTTATCTTTTAAGTGTTGAGAAGAACTAAATCTCTTAAGGTGCAAACATTTGCTCATGTTTTGTGTTCAAAAAGAGGTTTTCATCTTGAGAGATTTGGCCTCTCTTAGCACTTGGGTGATCCAAAGTTAAGATGAATCTATGCTAGTTTATTAGAATTTCATGTATAGTTTGAGATAGAAGGAAAATAGGCTTCCATTAAAAGGTATTCATATCAACAATTAATTGAGTATTATTAAGTTATTTTATTTAAATAATTTTTGAAATAAATTTATGTGTAATTTAATATTCGTTTTATGATATTTTAAACAAATAATAAAAATATTTATCATAAATTAGGTGTTTGTAATAGCTAAAAAAATTTGCAATTTTTTTTTTTTATTAATGTTAGAAATTTACATTAGTATTTATTAACCTCAAAAATAAAAAAATAATTTAAAACTCTTTATTAAAAAATAAAAACTTTCTAGCTCTCGAGAGCTAGAAGACTGACCCTTATTAAATATGTTATCTTGGCAATCCCAGTATATTGGGCAGCTTTGACTTGGGTTCCGAAAGGCATACTGGAAAAAATTAGGAGAATATGCAGCAGATTCCTATGGGCAGGATCTAAGGAGGAAACGATCCTTCCATGGGTGGCTTGGGAGAAGGTGGAAAGGCCTAAGGAATGTGGAAGATGGGAAATTAAAGATCTCACTGCCTTTGGGCCTTCGCTTGCAGCAAAATCAGGATGAAGGATTATAAATATGGAGAACCTGTGGACGATGGTGGTGAAGAGGAAATATATCGACCCTATTCCCTTGGAAGATTGGATAAGGAGTCCCAATAAAAAGAAAGGGAATGCATTAGTTGTATGGAAGGCCACCATAGATGCCTTCAAGATTATTGAGCAAGGGTTGTCCTGGCAGGTAGGGAATGGGGAGAGAATCCGGATAGGGAAGGACCCGTGGGTAGGATGTAATGAAAATTTCACTCTATCCCCGGGCCTCATAAATCAGCTTGACTCAAAAGTCATTTTTTTCCTCAATCAGATTGGGAAGCAAGGAAACTCCACCATTTGGGGACAAACTTGGCTTTCAGGGATGGACCTAGAGTTAATGCCTCAATGGTGGGAAGAATGGAATGTCTTTATCAAGGAACTTTCCAGGTCTAATGTAAGGCTGAGAGAGAGGCCAGTTTAGTTAGTATGGGCTCATGCCGATTCTGGATCCTACTCCCCAAAATATGGATACAGGTTCCTTATGTCTAAGAAAGGCTAGGGGTTTTCGGATTGGTGGGCAAAACCCTTGTGGAAGCTACATAGTCCTGCAAAAACTAGAATTTTCTTTTGGAGCATTCTAATGAGGAAGGTACCAACTTGGGATATACTTCAGGCAAGATATAAGTCGGGTCCTGGGTGATTCCCTTTATGCAAAAATGATTCAGAAACAATTCAGCACCTATTTATTGAATGTCATTTCGCTAAAAAGGTGTGGTCGGAGGTTAGAAGATTGCTTCAGAAGTCTGTAACATGGAAAGGGGGTTCGATTCCGGAAGTTTGGCAAAGATGGTGACATTTATATCTGGAAGGGAATATGCAGAATTTGCCTCTTATCATCACTTGGGGCATTTGGATAGAAAGGAACCATTGCATTTTCATGGATAAGCCTACTCCTTATGAGGCCATTGCTATTCAATGCGCATCAGTCTACTCAAGCATTCCTGAGCCCATTAAAGAAAATGTCCCTCGGATAACAAAAGTGGAACAAATAAAGGAAGGAATACCATGGGCTTATTTCGATGAGGCATCCCAAAATAATAGAGCTGGAGCGGGGTTAGTATTTCAGATAAATAAAAACATATGTCTTAAAGCATCGGTGGGACTGGGGACTGGAACAAACAATTTTGCGGGATTATCAGCTCTCAAAATTATTCTCTGCTGCCTTATCCACCTAGAAATTCTCATGGTTCAGATCTTCAGGGACTCTATGAATATCATTAAATGATTTAATGGAGAGATCAAATGTCAAAATTATATTTTATCTCCCTTACTAGAAGAGACAAAACATTTAAAGCATACTTTTAATGTTTTTTCTTTAAGCCATATATACAGGGATTGCAATGATGCAACAGACTAGCTTTCTGAAGTGGGTTTGCAACAAGATATGGGTTGTTGGAGGATAGAGGATGAGGACCAGGGTGAGATCCGTGTGTCGGATCAGCCACCATATGCATAACTTTATTTTGCTGTCTCCCCATTTTTATATCAGAAAGTGTTTTGTTTTTGGTTTGATATACATGCTCTAGACAGTTACTCTTACTTGCATTTATTTTCAGCTTTCTATTTTGTTGTCTATCCTGGATGGGCTATTTTCCTCTCTGAGGAGGCCCGGGATGACACAAAAAACTGCTTCTGTTTTATGAACATATGGACATACTATTTTTTCTTGATATGAACTGATCTATGGGGCTGTTTTTCTCTTAAAGAGGAGGCCTGTACACTAGATCAATGCTTTATCTTCAGGCTTTTGACAGATGATAGTGTACTTTTCATCCGGTGAGCTCTATGATCTGAGAATCATACAACCATAAAAGGAATGTGTAATGCATATACTATGTAACTTTTTATTTCTGTTAATAAAAAGTTCGATTTTTTTCTTGGGAAAAAAATAAAAATAAAAACTTTTTGAAATTTGCAAAAAGGCTTCCAAATTCCATAACTCTTAAAACAAATGGAAAAAGAAAGAATGAATTCCCAAAAGACCTAAAATTTTCCTATATAACTATAGAAATATGCATGACATTATTTTTAAAATTTTTAATACTATTTAATTACAATTTTATTTTTATCTTATATTTATTAAAAATATTATAAAATATTTCATTAATATTTCATTAAAGTTTTATTTTTTATAATAATTATTAATTGATAATATAGATAAATTGGTTATATATATATAACAAAATTTATCTGGAGCTTTATAGACACAAGTCTATACAATTTATTTACAACTTTATTTAGATTTTATCCATTCAATAAATAAAAAAGGATATGTTGCCCACACCTGATCAATAATTTCCCATGTATCTTGCTCAATCCCAAAGTGCATCCACTACACCTTGACTTGTTCTTTTCTTCTATCCTGGAGTGTGAGATGCCTCAATTCAAGTATGCATAAATGTTTCAATTGGAATTATCCATCTGGTTCTACCTATTGCACAAACCAGTCAATTACATGACTAAAATAAAATACATATTTTTTAAGCAAAGAAACATGGAAAAATCATGAAATTTCACTAATGGAGGCAAGGCCAACCTATAGGCTATTAGTCCTATTCTTTCAAGTACTTCAAATGGCCCAAAAAACCATGGTGCCAACTTGGCACATGACCCAATTTTCAGGGATATTTTCTTGGGTCTAAATCACATGTATACTTTCTCTCCAATTTTGAATTCTTTATGTGTCCTATACTGGTCTATGTAGCACTTATGTCTATCTTGTGATATTTTTAATTATATTCTAATAATTTCTAATGAATACCTTATTAATTGGATCACTCCAACTGATAGGAGTGTTTCAATCCCATAGCTTCAAATGAGCCCATCTTCAAAGATTCATGATATCCATTATTGTATGCAAACTCTACAAGTGGAAGGTATTCTTCCCATTTCTTTGGATGGTGCATCACATGCATCCTCAACATGTCGTTAGGGATCCTATTTTTCATCTTTGTTTTCCCATCCATTTATGGATGATAAGTTTTATTGAAATCTAATTCTGTCCCCAAGCCTACAAATAGTTCCGTCCAAAAGGTTCTACAATTTTCCTCTTTCAAGGCATTCTTCTACAAAATGAACATATCCCAACGACGGTGCTAACTTAGTTCCTATTGAGGGTATGTTTATTGATTCGATAGAATGGAACCTAGATAAATGTCTTTCGGATTAATGACATTGTTAGGATTTGGTCGCCATTTTGAACCAACTAATGTGGTTCATCCCGAGGACTAGGTGAAAAAGCTCATGGATCTTAATGAATAAATAGTGTGGATGCATCATTGCCCAGAATTAGTCGCTAAAAAACTAGCCGTTTGAACACTAGTCGTTGAACTAGCCGTTTGGAAACTAGTCGTTGAAATAGATTTTTAAAAACTAACCATTAATTTAATTAGTTATTTAATAAATTAAAAAATATTATAAAAATAATTAAAATTTTTATTTAAAGGATTACAATTAATAAATATTATATTTATAATTCAATTAATATAATATATAGGATAATATCATATCAAGGGAAAGAATAAAGATAAATAGATAAAGATTAAGAAATAAGGGGGGAAAGTGAAAAAAATAAACCGAGACTGAGAGAAAGAGGGGTGGGAAATCACCTCGAGAGGGCAGGAGTCTAGCTCCTACTCAATTTCCAACCATCATCCATATTGAGGTTCTTCGAATGACATTCAATCTCAATGGCCTCCCTAAGCTTCCTATGATGGAAGTAATCAACCTTAGCGATGACCTTGGAGTCCTCAATGCAAACATGGTGACACGATTTTTTTGCATGTTCTGCAAGAGCCGATGTGCGGGACCGATTGTGCCTAATTTCTGCTACATGATCCTAGATTCTCTGCCTAATGGATCAACCTGTTACACCAATATAGGGAGTGCCACATGAACAAGGAACCATGTAAACACCTTTCATGTCTTTTGGGTTGATAGGGTCCTTGGCAGATTCGAGAGAATTTATAAAAGTATATAGAGGCTTGAATGAAGAGGAGACATTATTTTTTCTAAGGACATGTGAAATTTTGTCCGTGGTCCCTTGGATAAATGAGGTATGAACTTTGGATGTAGGATCAACCCGAGTGGATTTTCATTTTAATCCTTTATATGCTTTTTGAAAGGCCTTAAGGCCTAGAGATCTACTAGACCCATTATTTTCAAAAACATCAAGAAGATGGGATTTTTCTAGTTCCAATGAAGAATGGAACCTGTTGATCCTAATATCTTCAGCTACCAAAATTATCCAAGATATTTTACTTTTGTGATGTTATTAGAATTACATTTAAAAGAGCATAAAAAAAACCACATGTGCATGCTTAAAGAAGAGGAAACATAATGACAATAAAAAAATCAAGAACAAAACAAATTGATAACATTCACCCAGTGTGGGTTACATCTCAGGGCTCAGTGTAAAGAGAGTGGAGGCCGCTTCATAAAATGATGTAAATGATGATGATGTATATGGCATGTTCTTTGTCATTACAAGGACAAATACCCTCAACCATATTGGCTTGTATCTCTACAAGATGTTCTCCTTATAGGAAATCTCACTCAAAATGGGTTTCCCTTCATCATGACAAGCTAATGAAATCTCACAATAATGTGGCAAAAAGTATCGCTCAACATAGTATTAAGCATGGATATCAAAAAGAGTAATGTCATCTCAGCAAATCATAAGAAAAATAATACATAAATTCATCATGTACCTCCACTTTCGAGGATGGCCGAAAAATTAAAAGGTCAGTCGCTGAAATGGACTGCATCACTAAATTATTGGTGATGAGTGGTGTAAAATTGACGATCAACTTGTCCAATTCTGACACTGTCAAATTTTGGACCCTTGGGAATATTTTAGATTCCTCATGATTTCAAAAAGATTCCTCTCCATCGGTTTACTAGAGATCTGCTACTTAGATGACAAATCTGATCTCGCCATCATGCTCCTTGCGAAATTATGAGAAAAATGAGTATAAATTCGAAAATATTCCAACACTGGCACAAATCAACTTCCAAGAGAATCTAAAGATTCCTCAAGATTCTCTAAACCTGCATTTCTACTACTTAGTTGGATATTTTTACTACATAGTTGGACTCCTGGAGAGAAAACATGAAAAAATGCCTATAAACATGTCAAATTTTGTCACTGGCATCTCTGGCCTTAAAGAGAATCTTTTCAACATCTTGAGATTTTCATTCATGGTTCCGATGTCCTTGAAAATCATGGTTCCACCCGCTTCGGGTTTCGCTCTCGCTCTGTGTTCTGCTACTCTCCTCCCCGTCGACTAGTGCTATAGAGTTTATAAGGGAAATCCCGGTGGAGTTTACTATGAAGCACTAGTGGTGCGTTTGTTAGAGCAGAGGTGTCAACGCGGGCAGATTGGGTGTTCAAAATTCGCCGACCTCTGCGTTGTTGTATGTTACCATATAATAATAGGTTGGTGTGATTTTTAAGTTGAACCATTTGTGGTTTAATTATGGTTAGCGGTCCTTAATATACACCGCAACATTTGGCAGTCAAATGCGGTTGGAGAAGTTGCCATTACTATTGGCGGGTTTAACATTTTCTTTGTTGTGTTATTTATTTGTTGGAATATTGTTTAATTATGGGGCTGGCCCATGTGGGCCGAGTGGGTTCAAGCCTCGATGGCTGTCATATCTATGGTGGCACCATTATCTGTGTTGATTGTTGTGGTTATGTTGTGAGACAACTCGGTGGGCGCCGACCACGTGGGCCGGGCGGGTTCGAGTCCCGCTGGTTTAAGCCTTTGGTATTTGTTTTGTGGGTGGGGTCCACACCACATGGGACTGGCCCAATGACTATATGTCTTATATGTGATGCAGAGCGGGGGTGGCAACCCTCTCCCCCCCATAATTACATTTTTTTTTTGTTTTAATTTAACCAACCTGATATTTTAAACTTTTTCGAAATGAAGGGTTTTTAGACAAATTAACCATCCTACAAATTTTCCCATCTGGTGGCCGAATTCCGGGTGCCGTGCCTCGATCAATTTTTTGCCTCTCAAGCCTGCCACTTGGCCAAGTTTGACCCAAAGTTTTACCGTGCATAACTTGACCATATGAACCCGGATTTGAGTGTTGTTCGTACCGTTGGAATATGGGAGACGAGCACTACAACCTACTTCTAGTTTCACTTCTATCTAACCAATTTTAATTTTGAGTTATTTTGAGCCCTCTTTGACCTCTAAGAATGTCTAGAGCCACTTGGATCACCTATAAACATAAAATCAATAAAAATATTTTAACTTGATCACCACAAAAACTCGAACCTATGACCTCAAATTTCCCATTATGAACTCATTTCCAATTGTGCTATTAGGAGTTTTTTGCAACAACATCCTCTTGTATTCCTTTTTCTATGATAAAGTTAGCTCCAAATGGGTTGAGGGTGTGGGCCACCCCATGGACATTATTCGTCAGGCCAATGTTTCATATTCCTACCAATCCATGTGAGTTAAAGGTTTATTGCTTAGTTTGAAGCATCACAATTATTCCTAGTTAAACTGTGGTGACCCTCCTACTGTGCCACTATTGTAGCCAATCAATTTCAACCAGATCAACATTAGATTTTGCTTCAACCTCTATTGGGATAACATAATGTACTATATTTTAATATGATAAGACCAATACTTAATCTTTGCCAAACTTGGTTGAGCCACTACTATGTTGCCATACATTTCTAGAGCTCAGAATATTTTCCAAAAATAACAGACCCTATGTTTGTCATTCTAAGCTTAGAATTCCGATGAGTAAAACCACTATTAAAATTATCCACGGTGAAACTAATTATAGTTAAAAAAAATTGAATGAAACAACCTGCGACCAAGAACTTAATAACAACTGAACTATAACCACAAAAACAAATGAACCAAAAAATTTTTCAGAACTCGAACTCACATATCTTCGAATTGATGTTTTAATGCAGTCACAATAATAATATTTATAATAAACCATGTGGTACTAGGGTTTCTTGTGGTCCAACCATAGAACCCAAATCCAAGCAAGGCTGATGCTTGACCATCAGACATCCATATGACTGATGACCTAATGTAGCCATGCCATGTTGGACCATATGACAACATCATATTATCAATTGACATATAGCTCTTAATGTCAAAATTTTCAAACCCATATGACCTTTCCCATATGATTGAGTCCCTAAGGATCGTTGCTCATATGCATGATGACATCAACATTATGTCATCATGGCACGTGGTAGCTTATGAGGGGTGCCATGTACCACCCATATTTGGAAAATTTTCCAACTATAATGTGCCATTTGTCTCTACCACATGGTAGCTCCTAGTGGTGTCACATCATTGTGGAAAAATCATTAGGGGTACCATGTCATGTCCTATGAATGTTTCCACATGTCATCACTTGATTGGGCCAACAAGACTAGTTTCCTATCATGAAAATCTTGTCATCATACACCATTAAATCTCTTCATTTCGTTGTCAAATCCATTTGATTTGGGGAAGTTGCGCCACGTTTAATAATATTAAATTCTTTTCACGTTCTATTGAGATCTACTACTGATTGGGTCAATGGAACATGGATATGCCCGAAAGGTGCACACTATTGAACACATTAATATTTTGGGTTTTTGCTCTATATTTTGGGCCTCCAACTAGTGCTGATTTTCAAATATCCCCATTTGTCATTGATGGAAATGCCATAAAACATTGATGCTCATTGATGTGAAACCAACCTAGATACACACCAAAAATCATCCTGACAAGGTGCTAAGAACTCTCCTTGTCTGACTATGAAGATGATTCCCTTATTTCTTTCTTGCTTAGAGTTAATACATGTATGAATGTCTGTAAATATCTTCCCCTTTGAAATCAATAAAAAATGGGCACAAATGTCTATTAAAATTTCCATATTAATGGGTGAGCCTGATATTGTAGTGTCTCCTTATCTCCCCTTCACCACAATTTTTTCCTTTATGAAATAATCATGCTCTGAAAAATTCTTGAACTGATCCTGTTCCTATATGATCATGTGGACTTGAAAAACTCATGTTTCCTTTTTTCTACCATATATTCATGATATTTCTAGCACCTTCAAAGTCTCCCCCTTGACATCATGTGTTTTCCTATGGACCTGATCTAAGTCTCATGCTGCACTTCAAATTCTCCCTCGAAGAACATGCTTCCTTCATTTATAAGTACCTGTCATATGCTTGCCTCATAGTGCTTTACTTGCATAGGATTTATTCTTCAAGTCTTCATTCAAATGATAGTCTTGAAGAAACCTTTGTAACCTTTTGTAAAGCTAATGTGATAACTCTTCCAGTGAGGAAGAGACCACAACCATCTTTCGTCTAAGATATTCAAAACTTTCCCTTGGTAGAGGTTTGGTAAAGTTATCAATGATTTGTTCCATAGTTGGAATATATTCTAGTATGATAGAATTCTCTGCAACTTATTCTCACAATAAATGATATTTGATTGAGATATGATTTGTTTTCGAGTGCATGAAAGGATTTTTTGAGATATTAATTTCTTTGGTATTATCACACATGATAAAAAAAGGCTAATCATTATGTTCCTGAATATCCTTCAAGCATTGCTTCATCCATAACATCTGAGTACAACATGTATTTGCAACAATATATTCTGCTCCAATAGTGGATAGAGAGATAAAACATTGTTTTTTGCTGAGAAAAGAAACCAAAAATTTTCCACGAAAGAACGCTACTACATTAATACTTTTCTGTTCATCCACACTTCTAGCTTGATTCGCATTAGTGTAAGCTTTAAGAGTAAGATATGTTCCTTTAGGATACCATAATCCGTAATCTATGGTGCCTTGTAAGTACTTGAATATCCTTTTAACTGCATTTACATGGTATTCTTTAGGGGATGATTGAAATATGGCTACATAATTGATCTAATTCAAGAGATTCATTATCTTTGCTAAGTTTACAACCTGTAACAATAGGAGTGCTCCCCAGGGCACAAGTTTCCACTCCAAAATTCTTCAATATTTCTTTAAGATATTTGGATTGAGATATGAATATGTATAACTTGGATTGATTGAGTTGTAGTCCAAGAAAAAGGGATAATTTACCTACCATGCATATTTCTAATTTTTTCTTCATGTTGTTCGCAAAATTGCTGCTCATAAAATCATCATCACTACAAAAAAAGATATCATCCACATAGACTACAATTGTGAGAATGTTATCTCCTTTAATATTGATGTAGATACTATTATCAATTGAGCCTCTATTGAAACCTTGTTGATGAAGGTAATTATCTAACCTAAAATAACCTATTATTATTCTTTCTTTAGTTTACATACAAAATATTTTCATTTGGTTAACTGAAATCCTTATAGTTGTTCCACATAGACTTCTTCCGTGGGTTCTCCATTTAGAAATGTTGACTTTACATCCACTTGATATAATTTGAACCTTTTGAAACAAGAAACATCCAAGAAAATTCTAATGGCCTCCAGATGAGCCACAAGAGGAAATATTTCATCAAAAGAAATGCCTTCTACTTGTGCATAACCTTTGCATATAAGTCTTACTTTATTTCTTGCTAGTCCATTTTCATCAAGTTTTTTTCCGTACACCCATTTGGTTCCAAATACATTTTTGTCCTTTGGTCTTAGGAAATATTCCCAAGTCTGATTCTTTTGAATCTAGTTCAACTCTTCATCCACAGCATTAACCTAATACTCATTCTTGTTGGTTTGAGCAAAATTTTATCACTCTATAAGAGAGATAACTGTGACTTCCATATAATTCATGATATTAAATGTTGTGGATCATGAAACTAACCAATGATCTAAATAAGAACACTCCAAAACCATGTGTTGGGATTCATTTCTTTGTTTATTACCTTACATTTCCAATACACTAATTAACAATGACATCAATTTTCTTAATTACACTAAGACTCAAAAAAATTCAAAATCATGTATTGATATTGATGCCTTTATCTAATGCATTATATCCCAAATATATATTAATTAACAATGGCATATTTTTTCTTAATTACATTAATGCCTAATGAGAATCTTGATTTGAATAAAGAATTAAGAATCATGAAAAAACATTTCTATAATTATCTATCTAAAACCCTTTTAACTATGGATAAATATATCATCATGCACTATTTACTATATGATTTCAATTTAATTAGAAATTTAGAGAAGTTACAAAATGCACAAATTTTAGTGAGAAATATATTGAGCAAATATAGGTGAAAACATATATTATTTTGTCAAATATTTTTTTTATTATTTTTATTTTATCTAAATAAATAATAAATTTAAGTTTTAGTGTAGGACAGTTGGTGATGGTTGTGTAAATGAAGTATTATATGCATCGGGGTCTATGGTTCAAATCTCCCCAATTCACTTATAGAGGTTTTAGTGGTAGTGGTTGGAATCGACATTTAGTAGTAGTGATATAAGCTCATAACTATTATAACACTATTTCTCATCATCCTAAATAACCCCAATTCAATCCACCATTTTTTTTGTTTGTCAAGTTATCTGAGTTGGATTGTAGGCTTGACTTAACTGTGACCCAGGGGCATCTAAGGACCGAGTGATACATAACACTTCATTTAAATGATCAGCAAAAACTCAATCCAATATTTTTTAAATATATTATTATTATTATTATTATTATTTTTAATTTTTTTATTTTTTAATATATATTTAATCTTTCTATTATTCCTCTTATTTTGTTTTACATAATTTTTTTTTTTTTTAATTTATTTAAAGTATTATTATAAAAAACGAGCCCTTGCCATTTGAATGATTAATAAACGTGACGTAGATATGCAATCCCCAGAAGAAAGAATCGCATTGCGGAAAAACTAAAATGTCAGACAAACGGATCATATTATCGATTCTTTTTCCATTTTTCTCCTGTACGGATATAACCAACGAGAAAGATGAGCTTGGAATCTTTTATTGCAATCTTGAAATGGCAGAGACTACAGTATAAGTTGCAAAAATAGAGAACAAGATACACATAATTTTATCTTATTTTTATGGTTTGGTTTTTGAGTTGGAGTTGTAATTTTTGGTGAGATTTTTTTTTTTTTTTTAAATGTATTTTTTTATATTTTTAATGTATAAATATATTATAATTTAAAATTTCAACTCTGAACAATATAATTCATTCACTAAAAGGAGTGAGCTTATAGTGGAAGACTCAAAATATTAAAAATTTGGAAGGGGAGACTTTAAATATCCAAAAATATAAAAAATTGAGAAAAAGAGATTTTATTTACGTATGATATTAAATGGAGTGATTTTAAAAAGATTTGATTTAATGGTGAAAATAGTTTTTTTTTAATTGCAATTTTAATGAAGCCATATCCTAGAGTCATGGAATACATTGAATAGATAAAAATCCACCCCATATCCTTGTAAAAAAACATGGGAAACATGAGATTGATTCATATTGAAAAATGAGTATTATGGTATTTCATAACTAAAAGTAGAGACTCAATGAGATTCAACCATTTTAACTCTCAGTTTTATAGAGTGTTCATAATAAATTATTAATTCATAGAATTGCATAAACATAAAAGCAACCCCATTTTCATTGTTTGTTCACAAGGAACCTTAAACAGGGAACCTGAGCAACTTCTTCACATTATAGACTTGCATAAAGATAGAAGCAAATCTCGCCAGGGGCTTTAAACAGACTGCCCAAAGAACTCTTCCACTGTTGTGTATTTCACGTTCGGGTAGAGCTGAGTGGCCTCCACACCATGAGGCCCAATTTCAAAATTGTTTAAATTCCCTCTCAGGAAAATAAAGTGGCAACAAGCCAAATAAAATTTTTCATCCCAAGTTTTAGCATCTGCAACACGAATGACAAACAACATTTTACAACATCCAAATTAATCATAGTTTTGACTCCCAAAAGATCAAGGAACATAAATACAGTGCATCAAGCAACGAAATAAATAATAAATGCATAAAGTTGATCCAAGCGCTCTTTGTTTTTAATGCACACTGATGTGCAAATGTTTAAACTAGTATTTTTCTATGATGGAAAAATTGGTGACTGCTATATTTCATTGTACTAGGTATATCTATATGAAGGGATTACTTATGAATTGAACTTGTAGCCTTTCAATAGCAATGGTGCTTTAAATATAGGAAATAGATCAATTAAACTAACCTTCAAGCTACCTTCAAGCTACAATAGTTAAGACTATTATTTGGTAAGATACTATATTAAAAGATATTTTGTTTTCAATCTAATAAAAGAAAGGGTTTCCAAATTCTAACCTGCAATTTTTTTCTGCAATTCTTCATCTGATACATAAAACTTCTCTAGAGTTTTGCCAATAATCTTCTCCCATAGACCCACAAGCTCATTCACTGAAAAAATGTTGCTAGGAGGCATTATATAGAGGGACTTGTTGAGAGTTCTAGGGTCATCTAGTGTCTTCATGGTATATGTTGCAACATCCTCCTCCTTCACAAAAGCAGCTGCATAACATGCATTTATCAATTAAAAAAAGGATTAACAAAAACGGTTGGACCAAGTATTAGAATGCTATTCATTACAGAGTGAATTTATTTCTTGGGGAAAAAGTAAACCCCACCTTTTGAATTTCCATCTCCATATATGTTAACTTTATCCCTTGGAGGGAGTGGAGGGGAGGGAGTAAGGCCAATAAGGTCCAACTGCCCCAATGTTGACACAAAATACCTTGCAAAACAGTTGCATATGACATATGTGTAGGGGATGCCTTCTGCCTCAATGACCCTGCGAAATTTCACTGTGTTCTTGACAATGCTTGTTGCAGGCTCCACTGTATTATGGATTTTATCATATTCAAACCCGAACTCAGATGGAAAAAACCTCTGTCAATATGATCACACACGACTATGAAAATAGACATTGTGAAATAAAAATTGTTGTAAATTTACTTGTAAAAGCCTCTATTGATGAAATTTCTATTCAAGGAAGAAGCGCTTAATCGTTTGAAGATTTTTCATGGTACATTTTAGGATAAGGAATGAAGTTTATTTAATACTTTACAGAGTATGTGTTGATTTTTCTTCTAAATTACTATGTAATTATATTAAGAATGTTTCATTAATTGAAGACAAAGGTATCCACAACAAAGGGACCAACATGATGTTTGAAAAGTTTACATGGTACATGTTCATTTGAATTAAAAATAAATACATAATAACAACATGAGATTGAGAGATGGTAAGATACTCCACGTATAATGGAACTTTATATATATATATATATATATATATATATATATATATATATATATATATTAAAATTAATATAAAAAATATTTAAAATTAGTTTTAATAATTTTAAAATTAGATTTAATAATTTTAATTATGTAAATATAAATATTATGTAGAAGGAAAATAAATGTAATTTTTTATTTTTCAAAAATAGTTATTTTGATTATTATTTAATTTTTATTAAATTTAAATTACTATTAAAGTATCATACCTTGATATTTCCAACTTCTTTAATTTCTTTGATAATATTCATTTGACTCATTTGCATGAATCCCCCTACAAGTGAAATAACTATGTCCACTTTCTTAATTGCTTCCGCAACACTTGCATAATCTTCTACAGATCCCTGCACACAAAGAGTAATGATCAACCATACTTACTACTAAAATATCCCATCATTTTAAAATAACAACATATTCTCCCCAATACAAGCTAAATCAAAGCAATTCTTTAAAATAGTTAAAAAAAGTGATAATATTCATGACTACCATGAAAAATAATAAAACAAAATAAATATAGAAAAAAAACAATTAAATTAACTAATAATCAAATAAATATAAAATAATTATAAACAAAATAACAAAACAAATTAATTAATAATCAAATAAATATAAAATAAATATAGATAAAATAACTAATCAAATTAATTAATAATCCATAACCACTTATTTTATCTCAATAGATTTATTTTTCTCTCAATAACAAAGTATTTTTTAGAAAATAATGTATTTACCCATTATAAAATCAGATTAATTAATAATTCATAACCACTTATTTTATCTCAATAAATTTATTTTTCTCTTAGTAACAAAGTATTTCTCAAAAAATAATGTATTTACCCATTATAGAAGAATTAAAATATTTGTTTTCAAAATGTCATTGAAATTTAAAATATCCATAAACATACAACTATAATAGTCCTAAATAATATAGTATTTAAACTATCATAACCATCACTTTAAAATAACAATGCATTCATCCAATCTAAAAAAAATAGAGATATTCTTTTTGAAATGATCATTAAAATTTAAGATATTTATAAATTTATAAAATGTATAATTAAAATTAAAAAATTATAATATAAATGATAATCCATATATTTTTATAAAAAATTATAATAAAAATGATAATCAAATATTGTTTTCTTATAAAATATTTTAAATTTTTTTTATAAAATAGAGAAATAATTATATATATAAATAATAAATCAAAATTCAATTAATATAGAAATAAATAATTATTATAGAATTAAATAAAAATAATAATTTGTAAAATAAATTAAAAAAAAAAAATTAAAATATATATAATAATTAGTCCACATGTCTTGGATAGAGAGTGATCTTATTGGCTGATAAGACACTTCTTTTTTGATGTGAAGTTTCAATTTGCTCCTTATCACGAAGATGTATTAAAAAACAAATTAAAATATATCTAATAATTAGTCCACTTGGTCTTGGATATAAGGTGATCCCGTGGTTGGTTAAGACACTCCTTGATGTAAAGTCATCAATTCAATTCCCTCATCCTATTGAGAGAATGTATTTGGACATAGGAATGTAATCTTACCCAACTTACAAAATAAATAAATATATATATCTAATAATTAAAATTAATAAATATATTGCTAATACTACATAAAAGAAATAAAGTTATGGTATATTTTTGTTAAATTCTCAAATTAATGACATACCTAAATTTAAATCAAAAC
Source organism: Pinus albicaulis (assembly GCA_034641835.2). Lineage (NCBI taxonomy): Eukaryota > Viridiplantae > Streptophyta > Pinopsida > Pinales > Pinaceae > Pinus > Pinus albicaulis. The sequence goes on along the minus strand of CM076576.1, from coordinate 579,680,676 downwards.
AAAATTAATACTAAAACATTATATTTCAATAATATTATATCACACATTTTAATTAAAAAGTAAATAAATTAAAAACTAACCATAAATTATTAAATATCAAAACTGACAACATAATAAAAACTAACCATTATATTAATATCAATAATAATAGATTTTTTCAAAAAAAATAAAAAAATAAAACAATACTTCAGACAAAAATAAACAAAAAGAAATGTAACAATTTTTATATTAAAGATGGTTTTTTAATCAGCACAAACATAAAGATAAACATAAAAATCAACAACACTTTTACATTGTGTTGGTATCCACCCACTGCAAGATAAAGAGGGGCATTTCTTTTCAAACAATCAGGAAAATGAGATACGAAACTGTTATAAGAGAATAAACTAGAGCAGAGTTAGTGGTCTCTGTTAACTGGGTATACATAAAAGACTATATAGGTCTCTGTTAACCGGGCATATATTAATATTATTATTATCATAATAAATCAGAATCAATGAGTATGCTGATTGGTTTTCATTTGATTTGATTTAAATGACATTTATCCTGCAGATTTATTATTTATCGCCCTAACACAGACGAACAATTTCCAATATAGTTACCGAGAATAACTGAGCTTTTGTCAGTTCTTTCATCAAAGCCAAAGCCATGGAGATACCCACAAATAAAGGTAATACCGAATAACATTATAGTGCACGGAACATACCCATTACTGCTCACAATGAAAACATGAAATGAGAAAGTGAGTAACTAAAGAGAAAACTACATTCAGGTGACATTTACCTGAAAGCTGCAACAAAATCTTTCCTTTGCATATGAATATTGAAGTATGAAGTAACCATACATGAAATATGATCAAATAAAGAATTAAATAGAAAATGATTATCTAGATATTGTTCAATGAAGGGGTGAGGATCAGTAGCACTTACAAGGAGAATATTAGCACCTAAGGCCTTCAAGGATTCCAGGAAGTGGGCTTTCTCAGAATCAGAAGAAGAAACCGTGGACTCTCTCACTAGAAGGAATGTCGGATGGCCAAAAGCAAGGCTGGCTTTGGCGATATAACGACCAATGTAGCCTGTTGCTCCGATTATCAAGATCCTGTTGTTACTGCTGCTTTCCATTTTGCCCAATCTTGCCACTTGATTCAAAGAACGAGAGAAACAGAGAGACGGTGTATATAATTTACTCTTGCAGGGGATAAGAGGGACGACTGGATAACAACTCGCCCGCTCGAATATAAATAGATGGAAGTAGCATTCCTGCACGCTCTGGAAAGGGATGAGACTCACCCTCAGCACAATCTGGAAAGGGATGAGACTCACCCTCAGCACAATCTGGAAAGGGATGACTCACCCTCGGATGATTAGCATATTCTAGAAAGGGTACAGTGTTTGGGGATGAGACACAAGTGAAAACTGAAGTGAAAACTGAAGTGAAAAGATTTTATTATTTTTACAGTGATATGATTTTTTTTTAGTTTAGTATACATATAAAAGCATATATGTCATTATTGATTTCAATGGGTACGCAATTGTGTGTTTTTTTTTTTAATATTTTTATTTTTAAAAATTATTTTTCGGGAAGTTTAAAGGGGTTGAATTTAATGGTAGAAAGTGGGGAGTTTTTTATCATTGGAGTAGATTCAAATTTAATAAGGGTTTAGCATGGAGCTATGGCTACACCTTGAGGTAGTAGTCTAATTTGTGATGCACCTAGAGAGACCATATTAATGGTTTCATGACCTTCACATAAGTGGATCAAAGTCCACTCCCATGTTGTCCCCTTATATATCATTATTGAGATTATCTTGGGTGGTTGAGTGTAATGATTATTATACTACCCACCTAGATTCAAATCCTTACTCGTGACGTGTTGAAATTTGATGCATTAAAGGATATTGTTGTAATGCCTTCAAGCCTAAATTCCAAGCACCTCACTTTTGCCTTCTTTTGTAACCATTGAATAAATGGTAGAGATTAACAAATATGTGAAAATATTTATCACTTGTTAATGGATATAATAAAAAAATTAATGTAAAGTGAAATATCTAAATGATGTTTCCTTTGTAACCATTGAATAAATAGTAGATAGTTCCCAAAAAGAATAAATAGTAGATAGTTCCCAAAAATTTGTATCTATGTAATACCATATCCATGTGATAATTATAAGGATAACATGAAAGTGTGATAATTATAAGGATAACATGAAAGTCATTAGTTCGCAATAATTGTTCTTATTTTATTGAATTTCAATTTTCAATGGGTATACTATGGTTTGAGAAAAGATATAAGATTCTTGTAGAAATTATATGCACTAAGCATGCATATGTCCTTGATTCACCTTATCTCACACTATTTAACTTTATTCAAAATACTAAATCAATTCCACTTGTTAATCTTTTGCGGAAAATATTAATTGCACACACATGTGAAGCATAAACAAAAATAATCAATTGCACATAACACAGTTTTTAACCGGGAAAGCCTAAAGCTGAAAACCCCAACTATATATTATGTAACATGGAGATCATATGACAATCTCATACAAACATACAAAGCTTATCACAAGCTCTCAGTATAGTACAATCGTCATACACTAATAAGGACCAATCTTGCAAATCCATGCACCGATCTTTGCCACCTGCTAGCCTGCCTCCACTGCGCAATCCCTGCTGAAGAATAGCTCTGAATGAATTCGAATGACCCTTTGATTGACTGCGTAGATCTCATCGGCATCTCCAATGTGTGTGTGGATGCAATTCATGCATCACTAGTAGTCACAACAGATAGTCTATCTTGCCATTTCACCTATCTCTCCACTGGTCTCCACTGAAACTGCCATGCACTGTAGTTAACTGATGTATTGTTCAGTTTATTAATGATTTATTATTTGTGAATTAATTAACTAATTAATTCACTCCACTCTCACTAGTGTATTCACTCCACTCTCACTAGTGTATCATTCAGTTAGACTAGAAACAACTAGCTCAAGTGAGTCTAACTGAGTTAAACTAAATACAACTCCATCAACTACTCTTCCAACTGTGTCATAACTCTGCCACTTGAGTTCTAACTGAGTCCTCCATGCATTAGCTCCAGTAAACCCCTAGGAATTGCATAATTCCTTCTGTCAGCTGATGTGCCACATCTGTGCACTGAACTGAAGTGCTCCAAGAGAATAAGTTGTTATTTATTGTCGGATAATTATTAAGAGCTAATAATTACTGACATGCATCTATTTTTAGATCAACGATCTATAAATAGACTTCGCCCAATATTCTAAAAATATAATTTCATCTATTTTTCCAACTTGACCAACCATCCACAAATAGCATCCTGCAACTTCTGAAATATGATCACCATGTCTAAAAATAGACTTGTGCCAAAAATAGCCTGTGGGCCCACTTAGTGAAGGCGACTCTTATCACTAAGCTCATCATCTTGTTGAATCTCAACAATCCTTTCTCAACAAATATAAGATCCCTCAAGAGGTATTACGAAAATTTCACTTTCTATAAATAGGCTTTGTTACAATACCATGGCTTACTAGTACCCACCTAATACCATATGCCCAAAAAAACATAGTTCATGCTCACATGACAATTTTCTTTTTAAATAATTAATTTAATTAAAATTGGGGAAAGGCATTACTACTTTTGAGATAAATATCAACCTTTGATTTGTCACTACTAAAAATATTGTAAAATGATTTGTCATTATTAAGAATATTGTAAAATATTCGGTAGAGGTTAAATCTCTACCATCCACCTAATAGTTATTGGTAATTAAGTTAAAATTATAAAAATGCTATTCCAAAATAAATACACTTATAAATATAATTAATATGTTAAATTGCATGTTTAGAAAAATTACTTAAATTCAAATAATTAATGAAATTTGAATTTTTCTTTCAGATTAATAATGAATTTCTACTTTTACTCCAAATACAACTCATTTAAGAAATATTTTACCTTTCAAACTATTAATAAATTTGTGTTCGTATTTTAATATGAATAATGAAATAGAAAAAAAAGTTATCAATAAAATTTGTTTTATATTTTATAGGAGGTACTAATTAAATTTTTTTAATAAAAATATTCATATTAAGTAAATATTAAAATTCGTTGTTAAATCATGACATATATGTATATTTCTAAAATAATTTTTGATATGTTTTGATATGCATTCATGTACTAGAGGAGTCATTTATTTAATAATGGATTGCATTTTATCTCTTTTGTTTTTAAAATTAATTATATATGTAAATTTATTAATTGTATTTATTTAATGAACTATACAAATTAATTATACATATAAATTTATTAATTACATTTATTTAAATAATTATAAATATTTTATTTAAAATTGAGGTTTATAATAATATTTATTATTATTATTATTATTATTATTGATTTGACATATGGGTATTTGAAACTTAATATTTTATAATAGAGTAATTTCCAATCAAGTTGTATTTTTATTATTTTGAGAATGTGTAATGTTTAAATTTTTTCCTTAAATAATTTATTTATTTATTTTAAATTTGTCTAAAATTTGATAATTTTTTTAAACGTAAATTTAAATTAAGTAATTTGCAAAATTTTAATATTTTAGAAAAAAATTCAAAACACTAAATTCATCTATATATTTAAAAATACATTTTAAATAAGAAAAAACTATAATTTCTTTCAAAACTATATCATTACAGTTTAGAAAAAAAAAAAAAAAAACAAAATTCCTATTAAAACTTATAATAATAATAATAATAATAATAATAAAAATAAAAATACAATTAAAAAACATTATATCACCCAATATTGAAAAAAACCAAAACTTCTCTTAATTAAAATAAACTTAATGTTTTTACCACCCTAGGTGTATATAAATGTTTAATGTAAACAATAACATGTGGAGAATTCCACTTAGAGAAAGCTAGCGATTCCTACAGTGAGGAGACCAATAAAGTAAACACGACAAAAAGCCGCCCACATGGTCACAATCTACTTTTTTGGTGCGATTTTGAAAAGATTTTGAAAAAATCTGGCTAAAATTTGACGAGAATCTTGTTCACAGTTGTTAAATTTTAGTATTTTGAGTGTCCAAAAAGTTTTTGTTAGTGCTGATTACATTTCCATTATCAAAAATAGATTCCAAACACTCCAACTACCTAATTTTTAAAATTTTAGTTTACCCGACAAGAAACTACTATCTAAATTTTTCCACATGCTGGATAGACAACGGATAGACAACTTCATGTCTCCACAAATAATCACCCACCGATTTACTCGGAACATCGAGATAGGTGGAAATCCATTATTGTAAGGTGATAAATAAAGTCTGTATTCATTCACCGCTTCCGCTTACAATTGAGGTCAAATTCAGAGAACAGCACCGAGCTCTAAAACTCCATTGTTTCTCGATTCCATCAAAAGCTCGGATATGACGTTAGAGTGGCTTCAGCCAAGTGGAAAATGAACATGCCGGACAGGTCCCTTCGGTGAATTTTAAACCCTAAACTGATGGTCTCACGGAGAGCAATCATGTGCGGATCAGCAGCGAATTTGCGTTAAAATTTGGAACACCACTGAAAAGAGAATCCGTTTGATTCGAGTTTATCCTATTACCACCCTGTAATACAAAAATCAATTATTTTTCAATTTCATAGAAAGGCTCAGACATGACGGTACAGTGGCTTCCCGCTAAGTGGATCGTATGGACTCGACTCGTGGAAATTAGCTATGCATCCAATCTCATAAATTCGACTCTATTCACATATATATATATATATTTTGATGATGATTAATTTTCAAGAAAATTAATATTTTTAGAATTTAGGTTTTTGTGATTTATCGATTCTATTCATATATATATTTTGATGATGATTAATTTTTAAGAAAATTAATATTTTTAGAATTTAGGTTTTTGTGATGTATTTTAAATAATTAGAATTTCTCAATAACAATCACATAAAAAAGAATATTGTCGATGCATTTTTAAACTAATCATTTTGATTTATTATGGTTTATTATCAGAATTAAGTGAGAGATCAAATGAAGACATTCTTTAACATATGATATTTTTTAACACGTTATTTTTAAGTGTTTTTTTATCTTAAACCCACTTATGTATTTAGTAATGTAGGAAATTGATTTTACATTTGTATCATTTCAGGAATATTATTAGTGTAAAATTTTAAAACTCTTATTTTTGTTAAAATTTTAAAACTTTTATGAATATGATTTATGTAAAAATTTAAGATTAAAGTTTGATAAAAAAATTAAATCTCTTTAAACAAGTATTTGGATTTATGATATTTTGATATAGAAAATTTAAATGTTATATTTAAGTAAATATTAGATTTATTCTATTTGAAGGTTCAAGTTAAAAAAGAAAAATTATGTATTTCTGAAAATCTATTATGCAATACTTTAGTATAGATAATCTAGATATTATTTATTTTAAAAATTATATTTATTTAATTTTAATATAGATAACTTAAATGTTATTTCTTTTAAAAACTATAATTATTTAATTATAGTATAGATAATTTAGATGTTATTTCTTTTAAAAACTATATTTATTTAAGTTTGAGTAGTTGGTATTGCTAATTGAATTAATGTTTGTGTTTACATTTATTGATTCATCAATGTAAAGGTATTTTAATCAATTTATAATTTTATTTTTGAAGTAAAAATTGATCATTTCATATAGTTTAGTTTTAAATATTGTATTTTTTTCTATAAATTTTTTAATTTAATAAATAATTTGTATATTTAAAAAAATTATTTAAATATAAATTAATTTGTTAATTTTGTTTTTTTTTTAATAATTACGCCGTAAGGCGTTATTATTTGAAAACAACTTACCTAGCTGCCTATGTGTACTATAGCTGACCGTCAGATGTCTTGTTAGACGATTGAAGAATGCTGAGCCATAGATATAAAACAGTTAAAAAAACAAAAGGAGGGAGACCTGCAGCCGCAGCTGAACGACTAGCAAGATTGGTAGTTAGTTACGTTCTGGTAGTTTTCAGATTTGGTTTTAAATGTCTCTTTTAATTAATTAATTGTTCATCTATCTCATCTGCTGCCAGTGAAGAACTGAAGATCCAGTTAAGAACTGAAGAAATTTGCGTCTGACTGCTGTTGCTGAGGACTTCCACTGGAAGAAGTGCCATATCTCTTCTGCTGCGTCTGTTCCAAGGAAGAACTGAAAAAATTTGCAAAGCTTCAAATCTGCTGGAGAACACTGCTGGAAGGAAAATTCATTGCTACCGGTGTAATCCTCTTAACATTGACTGTTTATACCTCTTTAACACTCCTCTTTACCACTTGTCAAGGGGTCTGCAAATGCCGGTTGTTCATTCATTTTCAAGACAGTCCTGCTGCTCTATTGATACTGTTTTCTCTTGCAACACTGATTATGTAATCCCCTTGCTACAAAGATTTTGAAGTTCTGAATATGCAAGAGAAAGTCAGAAAGATTTTGACCTGACTTGCTCCAAACCCCTTTTTTAAGTGTGCTGGGATTCCACAGATGATATCCTCAATTTGGTGTTGTTCGTTTAGGTGTTATCTTAAAATCTGCTTTGAAAAGATCAGCGGGTTACTTCCATGTATGCGACTTCATTAGCCTTCAAAGCTTCAAATCTGCTGGAGAAAACTGCTGGAAGGAAAATTCGTTTGCTGCCGGTGTAATCCTCTTAACATTGACTGTTTATACCTCTTTAACACTCCACTTTACCACTTGTCAAGGGGTCTGCAAATGTCGGTTGTTCGTTCATTTTCAAGACCGTCATGCTGCTCTGTTTATACTGTTTGCCCTTGCAACACTGATTATGTAATCCCCTTGCTACAAAGATTTTGAAGTTTTGAATATGCAAGAGAAAGTCAGACAGATTTTGACCTGACTTGCTCCAAACCCCTTTTTTAAGTGTGCTGGGGATTCCACAGATGATTTCCTCAGGTTCGGTGTTGTTCGTTTAGTTTTTATCTCAAAATCTTCTTTGAAAGGAGGCTTTAAATGTATAATATTGAATCTTTGAAAATCTGCGAAAGGAAGGACTTAATAATGCTATCATTACAATTATAAAGATGGTTTGTATACCAAAATTGCAGGTTACTAGGAAAATGGAAGGGTATATTGGTATTTACTGAATTGGATATCAAGATTGTAGGGTAAAGGCAACAAATAACCAGCAAGTAATGTAACAATGAGTAAGGACCAGGTTTGTGTCTCTTTTGTAGGTGAAAACTGAAATACGTTGTATAAAGCTTCCATTGTAAACTTGCCCATTCGGCCTTGAATACACTTATTGGCTGAAAGCATCCTTAAGTGATAATATGCTTCATAAAAATAACCTTTTAATCTCTAAGGGATTTTCATACAGAGGATCAGGGGGAGGGTTTTAATATACTTGTCAGGAATCTGGACCACGATTTTCGGCTTGTCTGGGATTGTAGGAACCCGATTTGGGGGAGGGTTTTAATATAGTTGTCAATACTTTCATCTTGCCTCGTGAATTTTCTTTCATAGGGCTCGGAGCCACAGAAGTTCAACACAGTTATCTCTTGTTGAGGTTGATCCCTCTCTAGCTGGGAGAGGGATCCAACCTCAATAAAGCATGGGGGAGTGGTATGATCGAAATAAGCCGTTTGCTGCCCAGGACTGGAGGTTGAGGTGGAGGTGGAGGTCCTGGGATAAAAACTCCTCAGATAAATTTCCTGCTGTGAAACCCTCTTCTTTTGAGGGCAAGGCGAAGACCACGTTCTAGAGAAGGGAGCTCCTCCATTAGAATAGCTGTCGTGGCTTGGCCTCGAAAGAAGGGCCCTTCCGAATACCCTTATGTTTTTCAGTCGCTGGGGTTTCACAGGGTAGAACACAACCCGACAGAGTATTTACTGCCTTAGTTGGGAGTTTTGGCATTTGCAAGATGCAATGTATTGGATTGGATGCCTGTCAATTGAAATGGAAGAGTGGTAGTCTCAATATCTCCTCCTAAAATTTGGATGACTTTGCTCATTGAGGGACTGCAAGATGCATTGTTTGCTCATTGAGGAACTGCATGATGCATTGTATTGGATTGGATGAACCACAGTCCAGGTAAACTTTTGTTTGTTTTTGCTACGCCTTGCTCTTCCTCTCATGTTTTTATTTTTCAGATTTTCAAATTCATCTTTTTCCACTTGCTAAATGTCCACTGCGATAGTAGAATTTGCTTGATATACTGTTCCTTTTTGTTTTCATAAATCAACATTCTCATCACCGTAATCAACGTACCATAGATATAAACAACATGCAGATCATCTGTCAACATTTTTGATAATATCTCTGGCACAGGGGAACCGAGTGTTCATTACTGAAATGTGACTTCCTAAATCTGCAACTTTGAGTAAAAAATTGGCATGGAAAAGATATCGTGGAGATTTATATCACAATGTAAGATTCAACACAAGCAGCTATACCCAGAGTTTCTAATCCAACTCATATTTATGGTGTTTATGGATATGGGCGAGGAAGCCATTAACCTTGTATCCATACCCCAGAGCTATTTTGGATTTCTTGAAACCATAACCCCAACAGCCACTATAGGTTTACCATAATCTCGTCCTTTTTAAATTGTTCCAACCTCCTATGTCGAATCCAATTTGATTAACGAATACAGTTAACACTGATGTTCGTTATGTATCCCTATAATCTACTTAGGCGTATCAACAGAGGAATCTGTTCGTTATGTATCCCTATAATCTACTTAGGCGTATCAATAGAGGAATCGCGTATGTGATCTTGGGCTAATTGAATCAGGTAAATCAATTACTCTAATTATCCTGTGAGCAGCTGCTGGTCTTTAAAACTTATCCACTGGTTATATTTGTTTGCTTTCTATATTTACCTTGTTGAACAGTTATAAGGGGAGCCTCTAGTGGCTGTCAATTTGGTCAGTTTTGAATGAATCAAAAGAGTGTAAATGGCAGAAGTGGCTACAGTGGTCTCTTGGGTTATCGTCTCTAGCTTCCAAAAGAGGCTGCGGTGATCTCTTGGGTTACTGATCTGGCTACAGTGGTCCTATGGGTTTTTGACCCCATGATCCAAAAATAGGTTTGATGTATGGTTCCATGGTAAGTATATCAATGGAGGAGTTGGATTGGAGATAGTTGTGTTCAGTTGCAGTTCCTATACCTATAGGAAGACTTCAGGAATGTCATCTTACATTGTGATATAACACCTCGCAGTGTTTTTTTATTCTGATTCTTTGCTGAAAGTTGCAGATTTTGGTGGTTTCTAGGGTACCTTAAAGATATTATGAAGAATTTGATGTTTGCAGCTCTGGTATGTTGGTTATGAAAATAATAGAAAATATTTACTTTGAAGTTTGATGATAGAGAAAGTAGATCAAGCAATTTTAGAATTGAAGTGGGCATTTAACAAGGTATAGGAAAGTGTATTTGGAAATGTGAGAAAAGGAAACATGACAGACAAAGGTAGGGCATAACAAAAGAATGACTTCAGCTAAACTGTAATGCATTCATTTCAATACATCTCACCTTCCCTTAATGAGCAAAATCATTCCAATGTTAGAATGACTCGTTCATGTTATTATTCAATTTCCATTCCTGGTAGGCACTTCTCTGCAGAATTCTGCCTCTGAATAAATTCCATTCCCGGTCGGCACATCTCTGCAGCATTCTGCCTCTGAAAAAATTCCTCGATCTATGTTTTGGGGGCTTAAATGATAAATCCTGCAAATATGTAGAATTTGAGAACGTGCTATTTTAGTAGTATACAAAATTGCTGATAGCTGAGTTGCAGCAGCAATGAAGTAAAGTCTCGCGCAATAAATAGCACTATCATGATTTCAATGTGTGCCAATTTTCTTTTTATCAAATCAATGTTTTAATTATACAGTTAAAAATGCACAGTAAAACGAACTACAACACCTGACATATTAATGAAATTGTTTTTTAAGCATACTTATATGGCCAATGTTACTGATTCTTCTCATTACAGTTACCTATTTTCGTTGACTTATTATTCTTCCAAATAAATGTAACAAGACTTCTCTTCTCTACAGCATAAACTCTCAACTAAAATTATTTGTTTCTAGTTATTTTTTAACATTTTTTATACTCTGCATCTTGAATATTTCCTTTTCTATTACCCAACACTTACTCCCAACACTTACTCTAGGGTTTCACAGGGTAGAACACAACCCGACAGAGTATTTACTGCCTTAGTTGGGAGTTTTGGCATTTTCAAGATGCATTGTATTGGATTGGATGCCTGTCAATTGAAATGGAAGAGTGGTAGTCTCAATATCTCCTCCTAACATTTGGATGACTTTGCTCATTGAGGGACTGCAAGATGCATTGTTTCGTTCAAAACAACTGACCGCATGATGCATTGTATTGATTGGATGAACCCCAAATTTTTTTTTTTGTTTTTGCTACGCCTTGCTCTTCCTCTCATGTTTTTTATTTTTCGATTTTCAAATCTATCTTTTTCCACTTGCTTAAATGTCCACTCAAGGATAAGAGAATTTGCTTGATATAATCGTTCCTTTTGTTTTCATAAATCAACATCTTCATCAATTTGACCAACATACCATAGATATAAACAAACTATGCGCATCATCTCATTACCATTTTTGATATCTGGGTATTGTGTGGAACCCAGTGACCATTAATGGGAATGTGACTTCCTAAATCTGCAACTTTGAGTAAAAAATTGGCATGGAAAAGATATCGTGGAGATTTATATCACAATGTAAGATTCAACACAAGCAACGATACCCAGAGTTTCTAATCCAACTCATATTGATGGTGTTTATGGATATGGGCGAGGAAGCCATTAACCTTGTATCCATAACCCCAGAGCTATTTTGGATTTCTTGAAACCGTAACCCCAACAGCCACTATAGGTTTACCATAATCTCGTCCTTTCTAAATTGTTCCAACCTCCTTTGTCGAATCCAATTTGATTAACGAATACAGTTAACACTGATGTTCGTTATGTATCCCTATAATCTACTTAGGCGTATCAACAGAGGAATCGCGTATGTGATCTTGGGCTAATTGAATCAGGTAAATCAATTACTCTAATTATCTTGTGAGCAGCTGCTGGTCTTTAAAACTTATCCACTGGTTATATTTGTTTGCTTTCTATATTTACTCATGGAATTAGCTATATAAGGGGAGCCTCTATGGCTGTCAATTTGGTCGCTTTTGGAATGAATCAAAGAGTGTAGATATGTATGTGGCTACAAGTGGTCTCTTTGGGTTATCAGTTCTAGCTTCCAAAAAGAGTCATGGTGATTCGGGTTATCGATTCACAAGGGTCCTATGGGTTTTTGACCCCATGATCCAAAAATAGGTTTGATGTATGGTTCCATGGTAAGTATATCAATGGAGGAGTTTGATTGGAGATAGCTGTGTTCAGTTGCAGTTCCTATACCTATAGGAAGACTTCAGGAATGTCATCTTACATTGTGATATAACACCTCACAGTGTTTTTGTATTCTGATTCTTTGCTGAAAGTTGCAGATTTTGGTGGTTTCTAGGGTACCTTAAAGATATTATGAAGAATTTGATGTTTGCAGCTCTAGTATGTTGGTTATGAAAATAATAGAAAATATTTACTTTGAAGTTTGATGATAGAGAAAGTAGATCAAGCAATTTTACAATTGAAGTGGGCATTTAACGAGGTATAGGAAAGTGTATTTGGAAATGTGAGAAAAGGAAACATGACAGACAAAGGTAGGGCATAACAAAAGAATGACTTCAGCTAAACTGTAATGCATTCATTTCAATACATCTCACCTTCCCTTAATGAGCAAAATCATTCCAATGTTAGAATGACTCGTTCATGTTATTATTCAATTTCCATTCCTGGTAGGCACTTCTCTGCAGAATTCTGCCTCTGAATAAATTCCATTCCTGGTCGGCACATCTCTGCAGCATTCCGCCTCTGAAAAAATTCCTCGATCTATGTTTTGGGGGCTTAAATGATAAATCCTGCAAATATGCAGAATTTGAGAACGTGCTATTTTAGTAGTATACAAAATTGATGATAGCTGAGTTGCAGCAGCAATGAAGTAAAACAATCTAAGACAACCATTTAGATAAAGCGCAAGCTATGCTTACTCCAACAAAAATATACCTGTGCCTGAAAACTTTTTAGAAAACAGAGTTTGTGGTTCTTGACAAGTAGACTTTAGTTCCCTCCATTTCCAGTTATAGTTGTCCAGTTTAGGATACAGAGATTATATTGAATTTCTTGCTTCATCTGAGAACATGTTCAATCAAACCTAAGCACAGAAATGGTAAAGACTATGTACACATAGGATGTGGAAGACATGCAGGAAGCTTAAATTTATTTGATATGGGAAATGTTTTGCATGTCAGAAAAAAGAAAAAAAAACAATCTAAGACAGCCATTTAGATAAAGGGCAAGCTATGCTTACTCCAACAAAAATATACCTGTGCCTGAAAACTTTTTAGAAAACAGAGTTTGTGATTCTTGACAAGTAGACTTTAGTTCCCTCCATTTCCAGTTATAGTTGTCCAGTTTAGGATACACATCAAGCTAATTAGAGTTGATCCCTTTCTACCATCTTACTCCAACAAAAATATACCTGTGCCTGAAAACTTTTTAGAAAACAGAGTTTGTGGTTCTTGACAAGTAGACTTTAGTTCCCTCCATTTCTAGTTATAGTTGTCCAGTTTAGGATACACATCAAGCTAATTAGAGTTGATCCCTTTCTGCCATTGTGGTTCTTGACAAGTAGACTTTAGTTCCCTCCATTTCCAGTTATAGTTGTCCAGTTTAGGATACACATCAAGCTAATTAGAGTTGATCCCTTTCTACCATCTTCCTTACGGCGTTTCCTTTGCAACATTAGGTGAAACTGCTAGTTATTTATTTATATTGATATCTAAACAAAGATGTAAATAAATTGCTATTTTCATTCAAAGTAATTTGTTAAATTTGGTTTTATTATTATTATTATTATTTATTTATATTGGTATCCAAATAAAGATGTAAATAAATTGCTATTTTTACTCAAAATACAAGCCATTTGAGAAGTATTATAGTTTAAAGTTTGATTCTAACTAGATATATTATGTACTTGTGAAAAATTACTTTGAAACATGGTACTTTTACATGGACAAATTAAATATTTTTTTTTTCTAAGTTAAACTATTTCTATTAAGCATTCAAAACAGAGATAAAATTCGCATCCTCAGGCTTGGATAAATCCAAAGCTGAGGGAATCAACATAGTATTACTGTCCAAAACAGGGCTGTCCCAAAAGGGAAAACCAGCCTCTTGAGTCCAACCATGACAGGCTGCCCATAATGGGAAACTAGCCTTCATAACAACATAAAAGTATATAAATGAGTCTAAGCAAAGATAGCAAAAAAACCAGAGATTGATGGAGTGCGAAAGCCGAATTCTAAGGCGAGTCTTCATTCTAGTCGTTGGGGGGAGGCGACTCCTCCAGGATCCTGCATATGTAGCCATAGTCGAGAGCGCCCGAGCCCAGGTCCTCATCCAGAAGAGGTCCCAACGGAGAAGAAGGACGCCCACAACATTCAACCGGAGTGTCCTGAGCTGCTCCAATTTGCATGAAAGCCGAGTTGTTCGGAGCAGCCATCAAGGTGCTCTCATCATTTGACGTGGGGGAGCCCATATGGAGCAGACTCGGGAGCTTCGGCTCCTCTCTGGGTTCATCATCACTGTCTTTAGAAGCAGAACTTAAGGTCGACTGCACTGGCAGCACTTTCAACTTGCGGGGGGGGAAGGAAGGCTGGAGCAGCGTAAATGGTGGATTTACGGGCCCGTTTCTTACCACAGGAGGAGGAAGGTGAGGCAAAGGATCCAAGGGTGAGTTAGGGAGAGACGAGAGGATTAGAAAACATAGCGGGAGCAGAAGCAAGAATTGGGAAGGAGGGAGCCGGAGCCACCATGTCCCAGTCCACAGGTGAGTTCAAATTCGGATGGAGAGCCATTAGCAGAGGGGGACGCGAAGGATTGCCTCTGCCCCCCGCCCTTCTGTAGTGTTGCCTTTGGCGCTGCAGCATCTTTGCAGAGACAAAGCAGGAGGCAGGACCCAGAATCGAAGCTCGGAAGCTGGATGGAGACCAAACAGGAGGCAGGAACCAAAATCGATGCCACAGAGCCGAGGGGTGAAAACACCACGCTAGCGCAGGGAAGGTATGAAGAGCAGGCAGGGGAGCCAAGGGAGAAGCGGGAATGGTGAGCGGCATAGTGCTGAGGAGAGTAAAAACCAGTAACTTGGAGTACGTCGAGTAGTGGGTGGCGCATGGGGCTTTAAAGCCTAGCCCACGCGGGAAGTTATGGCGTTGGGTTTCCCCAGGCCTCTTCACATGGGCATGCCATGTGGTAGAACACATGGCCGCCCCGTGTACTCCCAAGATATCATATAGCACCCGCATCCAGGGATGGAAAAATTAAATATTACTTCTCAACAATCATGAGATTTATTTAATTTCAACATTTCAATCCAACAATTAAAATAAGATGCCTTTGATTTAGATGCATAATACTTATGGGAAACATACATGTTACTTCTTATGGGCAACATTACATTTATTTCGTTGTGTTTGATATTGCTCGTTAAAGTGGTGGTATATATATATATATATATATATATATATATATATATATATATATATATATATATTAAATTGTTTAAATTAGTTTATTTATATAAATTAAATGGTTGGTAAATGTTTTTTTTTATAGACAGAAGCGGTTAAATTTTATTATAGGGCGCCAATGCAGTGGCGTTGTGAAATTACAGTACTGTTCTCGCTGATATCGCAGAGCATAGTTTTCCTTTTGAGATAGTAAACATTGTAGCAGAGATTGAATATACCCCACTGCAGATTTCTAAACTCCGTGCTGTCGTGATCGATTGGAGCGTTGGAGAAGGCATTGAAATAAGAAGCGCTGAGATTGTCGACAGGTCCACTGATGAACGCTGGAAGATGAGTGGAGCCTGTGGCGTGAAATCCCTTCGGGTCAGCGATCAGATCCTTCATTTGGATTTCCAGGATATCATAAGAGGAGCCCTTCTTTCTGTTTCCTTTGGATTCGCTATGGATAGAAAACCGAGCGTTTTTGCTTCTGCCAGAAATGCAGAAGTTGAACACCCAACCTTCCCTCATCCGGATGCTTTCAGCAGAGAAAATTGGGACATAACACAGAGCGTGAAGCTGGAAGAAAAGGTCGGACTGCTTCATTAGGGATTGAACCAAGATTTTTTCCAGATGATCATTAAATTTGTTGCGGTTCAGACGGAAGGGAGGATGGAAGGGCCTCGGGAACAGAGGAATACCCAGCAGAAAAAAGGCCCAGTGAACACAGGATTTAAGGGATATTGCAGAAGGAGTCGACATAGTTAACGGAAAGAGATCTTTTACTCCGCAGAGCACCGAGATTGGCTTCCTTAGCTGCCTGGGAATTTAATTTTCTGGGAATATGATAGAAAGAGATCTTGTGGAATTTAGGCAAAATAAGTCTGATTTTCTTGAGGATGATTGATAATTGGAGCTGAGAAGGATTCTTATTGGTGTTCAACGCCTGGATAATGATCCTGGAGTCCCCGAAGACTGAAATGGATAGGAAGTTACCTTTGATCGCTTGAAATAGACCCTGCCACAGAGCAAGAGCCTCCGCTCTGTTGTTAGATTCCCTGCCCAGACCCCAAGAAAACCGGATCACATTAGAACCATCAGGACCCAAGATAACCCCACCGCCTCTTGCGATACCAGGGTTACCTTTGGAGGCCCCGTAAAAAAAAAGACAATGATCATTCAGAGCCGACCTCCACTTAATGAATTCTTGCTCCTCCAGCCTAATTACCTAGTTGGAGTGGACACTAGCAGAAAGGGTGGAACAATCCTTATGGTTAGGGACTAGTCCATTCAACCAGAGGTCCACCTCTCTGTTCAGAGCTTTTCCAGGCTTTTTGGCAGAATTGGCTTCTAGAGTTTCTCCCAGTAGGGCTTTGACTTTGGTGATGACTCTGGACGAATTGCAGCTTTCGTTTCTGAATAATCTGTTGTTCCTCTCCAGCCACAACTTCCAGCAAACGATCTTGGGGATCCACAGCCATCAATTTTTGAGAAGGTGATTTTTGGAAAGACCAAACGGAGATAATTTGCTCCAGGTTTGGAAAAGATTTGGGATGTTCCTTGGGAGCTCGATTTTATCAGAGTTTAGCATAAGGATCCCCTTCCAGACTTCTAGCGCAAAAGGGCAGGTTAAGAACAAATGATCAGCTGTTTCTTCATCCGACATGCAAAGATTGCACCAGGATGGTCCTTCCATACCACGCCTGCAGAGATTATCTCGAGTGAGTATACTATTGTGAGCTAACGTCCAGTAGAAGAAATCAATTTTGGGTAGAGAGGGGGAATCCCAAATAAATTTCCATTGAGCAGGATTTGGAGGAACATTCGGAGTGGCCATAATTCAACATATATCTCACAGATAAAAAAAATTGTAAAAATTAATTAGAATATATTATTATTATTATTATTAAAAAATTAATATATGAGTTAAACATATATGTATTTAGGAAAAAATGTAACAAGATTTTTAATTATGGAGATTTATTCTCATTTTATTATGGATATTCACTCTTATAAATATGCTTTTTTACAATCCTGTGACTTACTAATACCATATACCAAAACAAAACATAGTTAAGGCTCATGGCTTACTAATACCATATACCAAAAAAAATTTAGTTCATGCTCATATGACAATTTTATTTTTAAATAATTAATTTAATTAAAAGTGTAGAAAAGACATAACTATTTTTTGAGATAAATCTTAATCTTTGATTTGTCACTACTACTAAAAATATTGTAAAATATTTGGTAGAGATTAAATCTCAATTATCTTCTTAATAATTATAAGTAATTAAATTAAAGTTCTAAAAACACTATTCCAAAATAAATGCAGCTATAAACATAATTAATATATTAAAATACATATTTAGAAAAATTATTCAAATTCAAATTAATATATTAAATTTAAATTTTCCTTCACATTAATAACATGCAAATGAATTGTTATTTTTACTCCAAATACAAGTCATTTAAGAAATATTTTACCTTTCAAACTATTAATAAATTTGTATAAGTATTTTAATATAAATAATAAAATATGAGAAAAAATGATTAATAAAAATGGTTTTATATTTAATAAAATACAAATTTTTTAAAATAAAAATATTTATGTTAAGTAAATATAATTTATTATTAAATATATATATATATATATATATATATATATATATATATATATATATATATATATATATATATTTTTTAAATATTTTGAAAGAATCTAATGATTTCTGAAAAATAAATTTATTAATACATTTATAGTTTATATATCCAATTTTTAAAATTTCAAATCTTCTAAAGATGCATTCTTGTATTAAGTGAGTCATTTACTTAATAATTTATTAATACAGTTATTGTTTCATATATTCGGTCTTCATAATTTCACATCTTCTAAACATGAGTCATTTATTTAATAATGTATTGCATTTTATAAAAGTTATATATAAAAAATAATTTTAAATTAATTAATTATATATATTTATTTAATAAATTATAAAAGTTAATTATATAAAAAATTATTAATTTCATTATTTAATAAATTATAAATATGATTTAAATTGAATTTTATATTTATATTTATTTTTACAATATTATTATTAATATTTTATTTAAAATTGAGTTTTATAGTAATATTTATTTTTACAATAATATTATTATTTTTATAAATTTTGTAAGACTATATTTTTATCATGTTCAATATATCACTTTGATTGGGACAGAGAATTGAATGGATGACTTCACATCAAGGGGTTTCTTTACATATCATCAGATCACCGTCTCTCTAAGGCCCGTGAACATTTCATAATACATTCATTTTTTTTATTTGTCTAAAACATATTTATATTAGCAGTTCAGAATGTACAAAACATAGTAGCATGGCTGCCTTACATCTGAGCAACCCAGTCTTAACAGTGAACTAGGCCCATGGCCTTACAAACATGAGTATTGGGTGCTTGCCATGGAAAATAGTGCCAATGGTTATATCCAACACAAAATTGACAAAAAACATTAAATCATAAAACTTCATGGCGATCTATTGGGAGAAGCTTTTGGCAGCATAGTAAAGAAACTTGCACGGTTATGGATGTGGTAGTCAATTTTTTCTACCTAGAATTCTAGTGCTCGGAGGTGGTCATGGGAATGTCTCAACTGACGTCAAAGACTCTCCAGAGCGTCTAGAGTTTCATTCTGCATGTGATGTATGTCATTGATATAGGCGATCAACTCATTGTGTTCTTCATACCTTTGCTCCCACGTGTATAATAAAATAATTACTAATTAAGCTGTATTTTTATTATTTTGAGAATGTATAATGTTTTGATTTTTTCCTAAATATTTGTGTAAAGTTTGATAAGATTTTTTTTTTTTACATCATAAATTTGAATTGAGTAATATGCAAAATTTTAATATTCTAGAATTTTTTCAAAACACCAATTCATCTTTATATTCAAAAACACATTTTAAATAAGAAAAAACTACAATTTCATTCAAAACCATATCATCATAATTACACAACCATTATGTAGTTAGCTTCCAAAAATCTCCAACAATATATCATCACATTTTAGAAAAAAATAAAATTCCTCCCAATTAGAATAAACCTAATCTTTATCAAACTTATAATAAAAAAAACTACAATAAAAAGACACTACAATGTCATTATAATGTTTTGATTAATTCCTAAATAGTTTTTAAAATTAAATTAGTCTACAAATTTGATAAGAATTTTTTAAAATCTTAAATTTAAATTGAATAATCTACAAAATTTTAATATTTTAGAATTTTTCAAAACACTAATCCATCTATATATATATATGTAAAAACTCTTTTTAAATAAGAAAAAACTGCAAGCTCAATCAAAACTATATCATCACAATTACACAATCAATACACAATTAACTTCCAAAAATATCCAACAATATATCATCAAATTTAAAAATAAAAATAAAAAAATAAAATAAAATCCTCTCCATTAAATAAACCCAATCTTTATCATACTTATAATTAAAAAACTACTACAATCTCATTAAAAAAAACATAAGACTACAATCTCGTTAAAAAAACATAGTATCACCCAATTTTGAAAAAAAAACAAAACTTCTCATTCCACTTAGAGAAAGCTAGAGATTTCTCATTGTGAGGAGACCAAAAAAGTACACACTACAAAAAGCTGGCCACACGGTTACCATCCACCTATATGGTGCGACAATTACTAGTCATTGTATAACAAGTGTCTCCACAGTTAGTCATTTACCGATTTACTCGGAACATCGAGATGGGTGGAAATCCATTATTGTGAGGTTACCGATAAAGTCCACCACTTCCGCTTTAATTACAATGGAGGTCAAATTCAGAGAACAGCATTGAGCTCTAAAACTCTATTTTTTCTCGATTCCATCCAAAGCTCGAATATAACGTTACAATGGCTTCAGCCAAGTGGAAAATAGAATCCGTTTGATTGGAATTTATCCCATTACCACACTGTACTACAAAAAATATATTTTTTTAGTTAAGTGGATCCATATGGAATTACTCGACTCGTGGAAATTGGGCTCTTCATCCCATTGTTACATGAAGCCTTAAACTCCGTGCTGAAGGTAATATCAGAAGATTTTTCGATCTTGGTATTTTTGAAATAGCCAGTATTAAGCATTATGCAGTAAGTTAATAAGTTTATATATATATATATATATATATAGTTTATATATATATATATATATATATATATATATATATATATTTTTTTCTTTCTATTGAATGAAAATGTTGATTTATAAGTTAATGAATGGATTAATGTTTTTTCATTTTGTTTCTTAAATGAAGAATGTGGTATCTAATGGATAGGATGAAAACTCAGTGAGTCAACATTAACATTGCATGGCACTTAATATTTGCCATCATATTAAGAGAAAGGAGTTGATCCAATTAAAACTAATAAAATGCATTCCAAAGTCGACACATGATATCTTGCTAAAGAGTTACAAGTGACACATGTATAAGGAATGCTTTGTGGATGTATTGTTTTCGTTAGATAATATGCATTTTTATGAACATATTTTTTGTAACCACCATTTTAAGTGGAAACAGATAGTTAAGGATTAGTTGTCTTGTTGTGTTAATTTCTTTTAAATAAGAATATGTGAACAAAATGAAATGTTTTATTGAAATAAAGATTTACTGTGGAAGTGGTTTCATAAGTAAATGATTGGTAAAAAGTAAAATCAAGATCTGATGTTAGTTAGAAAACAGTTTCACAGTTAACCCAAAACTCTGGAATAAATAGAACATTCCAAGGAAAGTTTGGGGTTGGATCTGTGCACAAAGGAAGAGACACTTTGTGGACTGGAAGTAAGGAGGAATCCTTTCCAGAACAGGCAATAATCTGGGTTGGAGTTCTGGACCGGATAGTCCCGTGAACTCCCCAGTGCTACTGTTTTCACTGGAGTAGGAGGGTAATGGACCGGATTGTCCTGGAAACCTCCTCCAGAATTTTCTGAAACTAACAACGAACTCAGACTTGAGCTCGGGGGAGAGCTGCAGGAGGTGAACGCTCAGCTCGTGGAAGGGAGGCACTTACACCACTTCACTCGAATCTCGGGACAGATGAGTAGGTTTGGTTTTAATGGTTGATTTTAAGTTAGAAATTGTTCACTGGTTTACTTGCTATTACGACCAGATATAAGGTTATGAAGTTGTCCTGTGTTTAACAGGAAACGGACAGAGAAATTACAATAATGATAGATTTGTATTTTCTTTATATTCTCAGTTACTGTGTATCCACTTATGATTATCACAGAATATCAAATGGTAGCTTAATACTGTATTGTTCCTTTTCAGAGACTAGATGTACATATTTAATTCTTACGAGCTACTGAGTTTGACAAACAATATGCTGTTAACAGAAGAAAACAAACATGTACAGATAGAAGCAAGGAACTGAAGAGAATAACCAAACCTTATATTTTCATTCAAGTGTAGAGAAAATTAGAGTAGGAAATGACCACACAGAATGCTCATGGAGAAACTATTTTATTACAGTATCAATATACGCGCAGGAATGATAATCAAATACAGGAATTGTGTAGCATATACATCAGCAAACAGTGTATATCATAAACCTGAACAAGCTAGAACAGGAGAAATAGTAAACAAAGCAAGTTTCCTTTCTTTCCTTCTTTAATAAGAAAATACATACTCTATTTTAGTACCAGAGCGAGAAAGACCGTTAACCCTTAGCGCCAGCAGAAGCAGGCCTCAGGGTAAGTTGTCTTCCTCTTTGGGTGAGCACGGACAAATAAAGTGGTCCGGACACTGAACATAATTGTTGTAAACAATATAATCTCAGAAACAGTGAATTAGAACATGGTATAGCGTATTAGAGAGTATAATCCAACCAGAGATCACATGAAACTTCACAAATCTAAAACAAGTAACTGCAAGCACCATATGCATGCGCCTGAAGGCGCCAATAACACTAGAGTGTGCCATGAGAGAAAACGCTGCATAATTGTAAACTGAATTACACCCATAAATAAAATACAAACAAAACTTCCGCCCAGTATAGACTATTCAGTTAAATGCTTAAAGTCTATCATAACTTAAAACTCTGTCAGACTTTGACATATGACAAACAAATGCATACGAGGAAATGCCAGAATTCACTTATACGCCACAGCGTAGCAACCGTAGTTAACATACCACGCGGAGGACATAGCCAAACCCTAGATGACAAAGAACTTCAGTAAAACCCGGGTCGGGTGTAACAAGTTTATATACATCCATTGCTAAAAATCAAAGGACTAGCTTAACAAGGCGAGGCAGCCTGAGCGCCTGCCAGAGTCTCAACACCTTCAGCAACGAACACTGGAACTGGGTTCGGGCACATAAACCCCAATGCAAGTGAGAAATACCTGTGCAAGCAAGCGCTGTCAGTAGATTGAGGAGCCGAGGGTTAGGTAGAAGCCGAGCGGAGAAGGATGTACCTGAGAAACAACCGAACTCTGCACCTGGCAACCAAAAGGAAAACACAATTTGTCAATAAGCGATGCATAATGCAAATCATCGAGTACTGAAACGAAAACATTAAATGAGGATAATCTCTTTACCTGAACAAAATGCTGTTGGTGACTGGGACAAGGAAAGGACCTTTGAAAGGAAGACGAACAGCCGAGACGGGAACCTCTTAACACGCACAAATCCACAGTCAGAAATGCGCGGAAGCCTTGCGGAAAACTGGAGATAGACTTATGAGGAATGCAACTATCACCTGGTGCGAAGAGCTGCTGGTTCGAAAGCCGGAAAACCTCCAACGGCCATCGGGGCAGCCGAACAGAAACCCTCATGCGCAGACCCGGTCTCCAGAAGTCTCAGTGCGGCAACAGAATGACTGCAAGAACAGTTACGGGTGGGTAGGCATTACCCAACCCTAGCTATTGTGAACCGTCGATCCTGGATGGCCATCGACGGCCAGAAGAATGCCAGAGTCGGATCGAGGGTACCATCGAATATCCCGAGGCATTAATCATCACCGGATCCCAAGGGACCAACAACATTAACGCTTAAGCTTAAACCAAGATTTGATTGTATTAACACCAAACCTCCGGATTTTATTTAATAATGAAATTAATCCAAACCATATGACCGGATTTGCAATAATCGAACGTACAGCATAACTAATCAATCAACGCATGCAACACATTGTTGTCATATTGTTAAGTTTCACAATGTTCACGACCGACATATAACTTTACCAAGTTTTTTATTTGAATGTCGTTTTTTTTTATGGATTATTACTATAGTAATTTCGTTTTTATGATGTGTGTTACATTTTTCTAAAATAATATGCAATAATATACCTTTAAGAGTAGTGAATTAAATGATGTATAGTTCGAATATATAGTGGTATTTGTGTCTGTGTGTGCATATATATATATGGATGCTGATGATGATTAATGTTCGCTAAAACCAATATGTATGTGGAGAATTATTTGGATGCACAATATTTATGGGCAACATAAATGTTATTTCTTTTGAGAATGTGTAATGTTTAAATTTTTTCCCTAAATAATTTATTTATTTATTTTAAATTTGTCTAAAATTTGATAATTTTTTTTTAAAGTAAATTTAAATTAAGTAATTTGCAAAATTTTAATATTTTAGAAAAAAATTCAAAACACTAAATTCATCTATATATTTAAAAATACATTTTAAATAAGAAAAAACTATAATCTCATTCAAAACTATATCATTACAGTTTAGAAAAAAAAAACAAAATTCCTATTAAAACCTATAATAACAATAATAATAATAAAAATATAAATACAATTAAAAAACATTATATCACCCAATATTGAAAAAACCCAAAACTTCTCTTAATTTGTGACAGCTTCATAAAGGAAGTAACTAGTAGTTACTAGT
Source organism: Pinus albicaulis (assembly GCA_034641835.2). Lineage (NCBI taxonomy): Eukaryota > Viridiplantae > Streptophyta > Pinopsida > Pinales > Pinaceae > Pinus > Pinus albicaulis. The sequence goes on along the minus strand of CM076576.1, from coordinate 579,656,096 downwards.
TAAAAGAAAAGAAACAAAACAGTTGGTTTATTTTATTTAATGTTATTTAATTTTATTTTCTGAAAAACAAGACTCTTTTAGGAGATTTTGAGACAATCACTATTTTTAGATTATTATTGTTTTTATTTTTATTATTCTGAAATAATGAGAGGAAAAACCAATGAAGGAAAGAGAATCTCAAAAAAAGATGTTCGTGATAGTTTCTCAGAATGGGAAGTGGTTGGAGACAGTTGGGGAAAAACAGTTACCCTCTCCTGAATGGATAAAGTGCAAATCCAAGGGAGGAGGAAGGGTTCTGAATGTGTAGGCAAGAAAGGGAAAAGTACTGTCTTGAGCTGGAAACCCCAGTGGAAGTACATTTCAAGAAACCCTTGAGTTTGGCCTGACATCCTGTTTGTGGCTGGAAGGAAATTCTAGAGGTCACAGCAGAGCGGACTCCACTATAAACTCCGTGACGCTAAACCCAGAGTTCTGAAGCTAGGGGGCAAGTGAAGGACGTAATGGCCTCACTTGGTTGGTAGGGAGGACCACAGCTTTGGGAATCGAATTTCCAGTTCCAGATAAGTACACAAACATGAACAATTTATTTGGAACACATGTTAAATGACTATTGAGTATTGCTATTCTAGTATTCTGTATAATAGGATAGTATAATCTTTATTTATGCCAGGAATGTGTTTATACAGTATAGAAGTAAAAGAAATTAACTGTGTTTTACTAAATATGTGCTCGAGTTCATCTACCTGTGAATTTAATACAAATCTTCTATTTTCGTTCATCTTCTGTGGAAACATGTATGCATAAGAGCTAGAATAAGAAGCGGTAGACAATTCGTATGTACAAATCTACCATGTAGTAGCTATCTGGTCTTTTCTCATTACTGGTCCCAAGGTAAAATTATCAGTAGAATATTAATATAGAAGAAAAAATTTTGTGGGGTTTTTAGGGCAGAGAAGGGTGCCGAAAGTATATCGAACCCTTGCCCAGGTAACCCTGGCAGTGTTTACCTATTCACGGTCAGGATGGTGGACCGGTCACCCTAGAGTTGTTTAGGAAGAAAACACAAATAGATAAGTTCTTACCTAAACTGGAATTTAGAAACTCTAATTTATAGCCAATGCAAACTGTGGAAAGAAATTGTAACAGAGACATAAAGTAAGTCTGTAGAAATGATTTCATACGACATTCGGAAATTATTATATGGTAAAACAATGACTTCAGCAAAAGAAATATCACTTAAATTCATGAAACATAGAGGTCAAGTTTAACCGTGAGGTTGGTGAAATAAAAATAGAGACAGACATTATAAAATACTGAAAACGGAGAAATCATTACAACTGCGGTATCCATGCAGTGTGCCGAAGAACTCATGCTACGAGCCAACTCAATAACCAGAGTACTGTCAAATACTTAGGGTGAGAACCCTGACATAATTACAAGACATTAAACGGCATCTCTGCAAACTGAAAACCCTAACTTGGAATTGATAAATAATCGAGTGCCATGCCTAGACAATTTAGAAAAATAAACAGTATTGGGTCGATAAGTTGCAGCCGAACCCTCGGGTTGAACTGGTACCTGTAGCAAGGAATGAAACTTCAGCCGAAGCTGCCAAGAAAATGATAGCAGCAGGAGGAGGCGGGATGTCCGTATTTACCTGCGAGCACCATAGACCAAGAACTCATTCAGTAAGATATTTAATAACTGGTTAAAAGACTATGGCATATAAAATACCAAGAACAAATGTTTTACCTGAAGGCTGGTGTTGTTAAACTTGTAGAAGGAAAACATGGTTATTTAGAAGCGAGAGAGAGGACACAATATTCGGACTGAGGTGAGTTAATTCCCCAAGGCAAGAGACCAAATAATCAAAGGGTGGAACCTTACCATCGAACAGCAACCTGAAAGCCTGATCTCATCTCCAGATATCCGGAATTTCATCCTCGAACTCCCTGTAAATAAAACGAAGGAAACCACAACGCGAATAGCACAAAGACTTGAGAATGAAAGAAAATTTGCAGGAAATGCATGTTAGCAAAGCAAGTAGAGTGAGCCAGACGAAGCCAGGTATTGCAGGGAATGCAACGCATACCTTCCTCTGTTATAGTTTGGTTTAAGACGGAAATGCCGAGGAGGAGCGCAAATTCATCCCGAACGCCATGGAGGAACTCCAAGCGCCAAGTCGAAAGCCTGCCGAGCACACCAGGAGGAATAACCTATTTCCCTCGCAAAATCCTCAGCAAATCGAGACCAGATACATCTGTCGTGAGCGTTAATGCGGAAGGGCGGTAGACTCTGCAGGTTATGACACCTGTGCCTTGTTTAGAGGGATTCCCGTGCCAAAAAGCCGGATCAGTACTGTTAATCAATCCTATATCCATAGTTGCAGATACGGAAAGGATCAACTTCCGATACTTGCCACCCTGGACACTGGAGTATGAGTTCCGATTAAACACATCTACCCTATAGTGTGACGTGTCGACTTGTGACGTGTTGACGTGTGAACCTTACTATTAACACTTACCATTATCAGTGGAAACGATAACTTGCACTCAGAATTTATGTGTTTTCATTGGAGTTCGATTCTGTGTTAGTACAGATATACACCATGTAAATTATAGAGTTGTATAATGTGTATTTAATTCTAGCTGAGTGCGACAAACATATGTTAGCACCATGTATGTTTATATTTATGTTATGAGAAATGACATATCCAATTATGTACCACCGTGTATGAATTTATATATATGGAGAAATGATATAATCCAAATTATATACAAGCTAGCATATGAATGTTAACGATATATAAATACATATATTTACATAGTGAAGATGTCCTATATACCAAGTTAGATATATATATATACCGGTTAGTGTCCTTGGTAATTTTTTTTTTTAAATTCTTGAGTAGATTGTTGTTAATGATTGTGACAAGTGGTATCAGAGCCGGTTGCTACACTGGTAACCTAAGGGTCTACTAACAGAGCTTTGTATGTATTAGTGCACTGAACAGAGGTAGAAAGATATGACAGAAAGGACATCTCAAACGCCACCAAAAGAGACTCAAGGTCAAACAATCATGAACCCAAAAATGTGGGTTCAACTCACATTGGAGCAGCATCAAAAAACGAGTAAATTGCTGGAAGAACAGTAGCAACAAACTGGTTTTCTGCTAAACACTGTACAACAGTTACAGGAAGAGATGATGAGAGTCCGCAAGGATAATGAAAAGTTGTTACAAGACCAGGAAAGGATTCTGAAAAGTATATCTGATAAGAAAAATCAGGAGATGCGACAACCCAGTGCAGAAAAGGAATTATCAACGGAAGCAGAAGATCAGCAAACCAGAAACAACACCACTGGGAGAACTAAAAAGAGTTACTCTCATAGGAGCAGAAACCGACATAATAATGAGGCAGAATCAGAAAATCAGTCTGATCAGCAGGATCATAAGAAGCAGAAAGTTGAACTGCAAGGGGAATTCTGCAAGATTAAGCCGCTAATGTTTGATGGCGAGGCGAAGGAAGCAGCTGAAGCCTGGTTGATTAACATTAATAAATACTTTCAGGTATATGAGTATAGCAGCAATCTGAAGGCCAGATTGGCTATATACCAGCTGCGGGAGAAAGCCACCCTGTGGTGGGAGGAGGTAAAGAATGTACGCAGTATTGATGAGCGGGACATTACCTGGGAATCATTCCAGCAGTATTTCAAGGATAAATATCTAACAGAAATATTTTATGACGATAAAGCCAAGGAATTCCACGATCTTCGGCTGGGCCAAATGACTATGGACGAGTATGTCACGAAATTTACTTCCCTGCTATGTTATGTACCTTACCTCAGAGAGGAAAAAGCCAAGGTACAGAGATTTCTGAGTAGCTTGCCTGCTCCCATGAGGGAAAGAATAGAGTTCGTTAACCCCCAAACGATGGATGAAGCTGTCCGGAAGGCACGCATGTGTTACCAGCAGTATAAGACCAAAGGGGATGGTGGAAAGGGTTGGCAGCCCAAGAAAAGTCAGAGGAATTCCTCTACTTTTAAAAGCAGCAAAAGCAGCCACTTCAAAGGGGTAGGATGAAACGCTGGCAGCAAACAGTTTAACAGGAACCATCAAAGGATCAAGTGGCCAGCTGAAGAAAAACCCACAGAAGCATCAAGTAAACCAGAACAAGGGCAGAATTCTAAACCTCCCCTACAGTGTTGGGGCTGCGGGGAAGCACACTACTATAAGAACTGTCCACAACGAAGAAAGAATGAAAATGTGGCAAACTTGCAGGAGGCATCAACTGTGGGGGACGTGGCACGAAACATACCACGTATAAATGCAGCTTTGGAGGATCGACAGGCCGATTTCCAGCCCACAATGATTGAACTGGAAGGTACTATGTTATCTAAACCTGTCTCGATTTTAATAGATCCTGGCGCTAGTTTAAGTTATGTAAGTCCTAAACTAGTGGAAATGTGCAATTTAAAAGAGCAGAAATTTAAAAACCCCTGGTTAGTTCAACTAGCCACCGAAGCTAAACGCAGAGTGACTGCGAAAATTGAGAATTGTACTCTGGAAGTTGCAAAACAGCAGCTGCAGGTAGACTTAAATATTCTACCATTGGGATCGTATGATGTATTATTAGGAATGGACTGGTTGGAGAAACACTGGACTTTAGTGGACTGTAAGGAAAAGACAATTTATTATAGAGCACAGGATGGCACGCGCAAGGAAATCAAAGGAATTAAAAAGCATGTACAACTGTGTCCCATAACAACATCTCAGATGAGCAAGTGTATCAGAAAGGGATGTCAGATGTACGCAATTCAAGTAGGGTATGCTGAATCTAACGGAAAAGAGGCAGATATAAAAGACATTCTTGTGGTACAAGAATTCCTGGATGTGTTTCCAGAAAACATTCCAGGATTTCCACCTAAAAGGGATATTGATTTCACTATTGAACTACTACCCGGAGCCTCTCCTGTGTCTAGAGCACCTTATAGAATGAGTATAACAGAATTAACAGAGTTAAAGATGCAGTTGCAGGAATTGTTAGATAAAGGATATATTCGCCCAAGCGTGTCACCTTGGGGAGCACCCATCCTCTTTGTTAAAAAGAAGGATGGAACTTTACGTATGTGTATGGACTACCGACAACTCAACAAGCTGACAGTTAAGAATAAATATCCTCTACCCAGGATCGATGATTTATTCGATCAGGTGAGAGGTGCCAAAGTGTTTTCTAAAATAGATTTGCGGTCAGGATATCACCAGATTCGAATCAAGGATGAAGATGTTTGCAAGATAGCATTCCGCACCAGATATGGACATTATGAGTTTGTAGTATTACCTTTCGGGTTGACAAATGCGCCAGCAACCTTTATGAGGTTGATGAATGGCATTTTTCATCAGTTTTTGGATCATTTTGTGTTGGTCTTCATAGATGACATACTGATCTACTCCAAGAGCGAGGAAGAACATAAGGAGCATCTGAGAATAGTGTTAGATATACTAAGGAAACACCAGCTGTACGCTAAATTCAGCAAGTGCGATTTCTTTAAATCAGAAATCCAGTATTTGGGTCATGTTGTAACAGCTGAAGGAATAGCAGTGGATCCCGAAAAGATTAAAACCATCATGGAATGGCGAGTACCACAAAATGTGGTAGATACCAGATCATTCATGGGTCTGGCAGGGTATTACAGGCGGTTCATCGAAGGGTTTTCTAAGATTTCCTATCCTATTACATCCTTACAAAAGAAAGGCAGATCCTTCAAGTGGACGAATGAATGTCAGTACAGCTTCAAGAAGCTGAAACAACTCTTAACCACAGCACCAGTGCTGAGAGTTGCTGATCCCAGCAAAGATTATGTGGTGTGTACTGATGCCAGCAAGGAGGGAGTGGGTGCGGTATTAACGCAAGAAGGCAAGGTAGTAGCATATGAGTCCAGGAAGTTGAGAGAACATGAAAAAAAGTACTCTGCCTATGATCTAGAACTCACCGCGGTAGTGCATGCTCTCCGAGTGTGGAGGCATTACCTACTGGGCAAAAGGTTCATACTCAAAACAGACCACATCAGTTTGACTAACTACTTCAAACAGGTAGATTTAAACTCTAGGCAAGCAAGGTGGAACGCTTTTCTGAGCGAATTTGACATGGACATACAACATGTTAAAGGAAAAGAAAACTGAGTTGCAGACGCCTTGAGTAGGAAATTGCATGGGATCTATGCAATGTATTACAGCCAACCTGTAAGCCAGCTATCAGAACAAATAAGGGAAGAGGCCCAGAAGGACCCAGAATACTAGTTTTTGTGGTGACAAATGGAAGAAGACCAGAAGCAAGGTAGGCCATCCGAGTATGGAAGCAATGAGGAGCAAATGTTAATGTTCCACGGGAGGACCTATGTTCCTAATCGTGCAAGTCTCAAGGGGTTGATCCTGGATGAGTACCATCGCAGCAACTACGCTGGTCATCCGGGTTACCAGAAAATGCTTTTAGGAATTAGAAAGATATATTATTGGCCCGGTATGCGCAGAGACATTGCAGAATATCTGAGTAAGTGTTTAGAGTGCCAGCAGGTTAAAGTGGAACATCGGCACCCAGCAGGACTACTACAGCCCATACCCATCCCTGAATGGAAATGGGAAGTGATCTCTTTAGACTTCATCACCGGCTTACCTCGAACAAGGAAGCAAAATGATTCAATCATGGTAGTGGTGGACAGATTAAGTAAATCCGCCCACTTCATACCTGTGCAGTCTACTTACAAGACAGTGCAGATCGCAGACATATTTATGAGGGAAATCTTTAGGTTGCATGGCATACCTAAGACCGTGATTTCAGATCGGGATGTTAAGTTTACCTCCGCATTTTGGAAAACCTTGTTTTCAGGTTTAGGAACTCAAATACGCTTCAGCACTGCATACCATCCTCAAACGGATGGGCAGACAGAACGGGTAAACCAGGTTTTGGAGGATATGCTGCGCATGTATGTAATGCGGCAGCCAGCTAAATGGGAAAATTACCTGCACCTAGTGGAATTTGCATATAACAACGGATATCAGGAATCACTAAAAATGAGTCCTTTCGAGGCGTTATATGGGCGACAGTGTCGTACACCAATTAATTGGAGCAGTCCAGAGACAAAATTAATGTTGGGACCCGAAATGTTGGCAGAGCTAGAGGCTGAAGTAAAACGAATAAGGCAGAATTTGAAGGCCGCGCAAGACCGACAAAAAGTTTTTGCAGATAAGAAGAGATCTTATCGCGAATTCGGAGTGGGTGACCATGTGTATGTCAGGATTAAACCAAAAAGAAGTACCTTGAGGTGGACTTCTTGCGCCAAGTTAGCCCCTCGTTACTGCGGGCCCTTCCAAATTCTGGAAAGGGTGGGGCCAGTAGCTTATAGACTGGCGCTACCTAGTCATATTAAAGTGCATAATGTGTTCCATGTATCGCTGTTAAAGCGATACGTGCATGATGAGAAACATGTAATTCATTGGCAAAACATTAAGGTAGGATGTAAATAAAAAAAAATGTATACATAAAGAAATAAACAAATAAATCCTAACTAAAGTCGAATCAAGTTTAACTCTACTGACTGATAAAACTTGTTCTTTCCATCCAGGTAGAACCGGACGGAGAATTTCTGGTAGAGCCACTACACATACTTGATCGCAGGGAGATTGAGCTCCGTAAAAGAGTAGTTGTCCAGGTGAAAGTGCAGTGGAAGAACTTTGGACCGGACGAGGCTACTTGGGAGGATGAAAAATTTGTTAAAGAAGCTTACCCAGAACTCTTTGCAGAGATGGGTTGAAAACACCGAGGACGGTGTTACTCCTAGAGGGGGGAGATGTGACAGCTTCATAAAGGAAGTAACTAGTAGTTACTAGTTAAAAGAAAAGAAACAAAACAGTTGGTTTATTTTATTTAATGTTATTTAATTTTATTTTCTGGAAAACAAGACTCTTTTAGGAGATTTTGAGACAATCACTATTTTTAGATTATTATTGTTTTTATTTTTATTATTCTGAAATAATTAATGAGAAAGAAAAACCAATGAAGGAAAAGAGAATCTCAAAAGCTGTTGGTGATAGTTTTCTCAGAATGGGAAGTGGTTGGAGACAGTTGGAGAAAAACAGTTACCCTCTCCTGAATGGATAAAGTGGGAATCCAAGGGAGGAGAGGGGGTTCTGGAAATGTTGGCAAGAAAGGGGAAAGTACTGTCTTGAGTTGGAAACCCCAGTGGAAGTACCTTTCAAGAAACCCTTGAGTTGGCCTGACATCCTGCTTGTGACTGGAAGGAAATTCTAGAGGTCACAGCAGTGCGGACTCCACTGTAAAACTCCGTGACGCTAAACCCAGAGTTCTGAAGCTAGGGGGCAAGTGAAGGACGCAATGGCCTCACTTGGTTGGTAGGGAGGACCACAGCTTTGGAAATCGAATTCTCAATTCCAGATAAGTACACAAACGTGAACAATTTATTTGGAACACAGGTTAAATGAATTTTGAGTATTACTACCCTAGTTTCTGTAAAAATAGGTTAGTATAATCTTTATTTTCGCCAGGAATGTGTTTATTCAGTATAGAAGGAAACTCTTAGTTCTTTACGGAAAAGAAAGCAGGAAAAAGATCTAACTGTGTATTAATAAGTATGTGCTCAAGTTCATCTATCTTTGGATTTAATATATTTCTTTTATTTATGTTCACCTTCTGTGGAAACATGTATGCATAAAGAGCCAGAACAAGAAGCAGTAGTCAAGTTGCATGTACAAATCTACCGTGTAAATAGCTAACTAGTTCTTTTCTCATTTCTGGTTCCGAGGTAAATTTATCAGTAGAATATTATAGAAGAGAACATTTTGTGGGGTTTTTAGGGCGAGAGAAGGTGCCGAAAGTATGTCGAACCCTTGACCGGAGGTAACTTCTGGCAGTGTGTTTACCTATTCCGGTCGGGATGGTGGACAGGTCACCCTAGAAGTTGTTTAGGAAAGAAAACACAAATGAATAAGTTCTTACCTAAGCTTGGAATTTAGAAACTCTAATTTATAGCCAATGTAAACTGTGGAAAGAAATCAACATGAGAACATAAAGTAAATCTTTGTAGAAATGATTTCCCTCGACGTCCCAAATTATTATGTGAGTAAAACAGAAGCTTCAGCAAAAAGAAAGATCACTTAAATTGGAAACACTCGAAGGTCAAAGTTTAAGTGAGGTTGGTGAAATAAAAATAGGGAAGCAGGCATTGTAAAATCCTTTTGAAAACGGGAGGAATCGTTACAGCCGCAGTATCCATGCAGTGTTCCGAAGAACACACGCTACGAGCCAACTCAATAACCAGAGTATTGTCATATACTTAGGGTAAGAACCCTGACATAATTACAAGACATTAAACAGTAGCTCTGCAAACTGAAAACCCTAGCTTGGATTGATAAATAATCGAATGCCATGCCTAGAAAAATTAGAAAAATAAATAGTACTGGGTCGATAAGTTGCAGCCGAACCCTCGGGCTGAACTGGGTACCCGTAGCAAGGAAGGAAACTTCAGCCGAAGCTGCCAAGGAAATGATAGCTGTAGGAGGAAGCGGGTTGTCCGTATTTACCTGCGAGCACCATAGACCAAGAATTTTTTCAGTAAGATATCTAATAACTGGTTAAAAGACTACGGCATATGAAATACCAAGAACAACTGATTTACCTGAAGGCTGGTGTTGTTAAACCTGTAGGAGGAAAAACATGGTCATTTAGTAGCGAGAAAGAGGATACAAAATTCGGACTGAGGTGAGTTAATCCCCAAGGCAAGAGACCAAATATTCGAAGGGCGGAACCTTACCATCGTTCAGCAACCAGAAAGCCTGATCTCATCTCCAGATATCTGGAACTTCATCCTCGAACTTCCTGTAAATAAAACGAAGGAAACCACAACGCAAATAACATAAAGACTTGAGAATGAAAGAAAAATTTGCAGGAAATGCATGTTAGCAATGCAAGTAGAGTGAGCCAGAAAAGCCAGGTAATGCAGGGAAATGCAATGCATACCTTCCTCTGTTATAGTTTGGTTTAAGACGGAAATGCCGAGGAGGAGCGCAAATTCATCCCGAACGCCATGGAGGAACTCCAAGCGCCAAGTCGAAAGCCTGTCGAGCACACCAGGAGGAATAACCTGTTTCCCTCGCAAAATCCTCAGCAAATCGAGACCGGATACATCTGTCGTGAGCGTTAATGCGGAAGGGCGGTAGACTCTGCAGGTTATGACACCTGTGCCTTGTTCAGAGGGATTCCCGTGCCAAAAAGTCGGATCAGTACTGTTAATCAATCCTATATCCATAGTTGCAGATACGGAAAGGATCAACTTCCGATACTTGCCACCCTGGACACTGGAGTATGAGTTCCGATTAAACACATCTACCCTATAGTGTGACGTGCCGACTTGTGACGTGTTGACGTGTGAACCTTACTATTAACACTTACCATTATCAGTGGAAACGATAACTTGCACTCAGAATTTATGTGTTTTCATTGGAGTTCGATTCTGTGTTAGTACAGATATATACCATGTAAATTATAGAGTTGTATAATGTGTATTTAATTCTAGCTGAGTGCGACAAACGTATGTTAGCACCATGTATGTTTATATTTATGTAATGAGAAATGACATATCCAATTATGTACCACCGTGTATGAATTTATATATATGGAGAAATGATATAATCCAAATTATGTACAAGCTGACATATGAATGTTAGCGATATATAAATACATATATTTACATAATGAAGATGTCCTATACACCAAGTTAGATATATATATATATATACCGGTTAGTGTCCTTGGTAAATTTTTTTTTTTTAATTCTTGAGTAGATTGTTGTTAATGATTGTGACATAATTAAAATAAACCTAATGTTTTTACCACCCTAGGTGTATATAAATGTTTAACGTAAACAATAACATGTGGAGAATTCCACTTAGAGAAAGCTAGCGATTCCTCACTGTGAGGAGACCAATAAAGTTAACACGACAAAAAGCTGTCCACATGGGCACCATCTACTTTTTTGGTGCGATTTTGAACAGATTTTGAAAAAAATTGATTTGACCAAAATCTTGTTTACAGTTGTTAAACTTTAATATTTTGAGTGCCCAAAAGATTTTTGTTAGTGCTGATTCCATTTCCATTATCAAAAATAGATTCCAAACACTCCAACTACCTAATTTTTTAAATTTTAGTTTACCTGATTCTGACAAAAAACTACCATCTAAATTATTCCATATGCTAGATTCTGACAAAAAAAACTACCATCTAAATTATTCCACATGCTAAATAAACAACTCCATGTCTCCACAAATAATCACCCACCGATTTACTCGGAACATCGAGATAGGTGGAAATCCATTATTGTAAGGTGATGAATAAAGTCCATATTCATTCACCGATTCCGCTTACATTTGAAGTCAAATTCAGAGAACAGCACTGAGCTCTAAAACTCCATTGTTTCTCGATTCCATCAAAATCTTGGATATGACGTTAGAGTGGCTTCAGCCAAGTGGAAAATGAATATGCCGGACAGGTCCCTTCGGTGAATTTTAAACCCTAAACTGATGGTCTCACCGAGAGCAATCATGTGCGGATCAGCACCGAATTTGCGTTAAAATTTGGAACACCACTGAAAAGAGAATCCGTTTGATTCGAGTTTATCCTATTACCACCCTGTAATACAAAAATAAATTATTTTTCAATTTCATAGAAAGGCTCAGACATGACGTTACAGTGGCTTCCCGCTAAGTGGATCCGTATGGACTCGACTCGTGGAAATTAGTTATGCATCCAATCTCATAAATTCGACTCTATTCATATATATATATATATTTTGATGATGATTAATTTTCATGAAGATTAATATTTTTAGAATTTAAGTTTTTGTGATGTATCTTAAATAATTAGAATTTTTTTAGTAAAAATTACATATAAAAAGAATCACATATAAAAAGAATACTGTGGATGTATTTTTAAATTAATCACTTTAGTTTATTATGGTTTATAATCAGAACTAGGTGAGAGATTAAATGAAGACATTCTTTAACATATGATATTTTTTAACACTTTATTTGTAAGTGTTTTTTTTATCTTAAACCTATTTATGTATTTAATAATGTAGGAAATTGATTTTACATTTGTATCATTTCATAAATATTATTAGTGTAAAGTTTTAAAACTCTTATTTTTATTAAAATTTTGAAATTTTTATGAATATGATTTATGTAAAAGTTTAAGATTAAAGTTTGATAAATAAAATTAAATCTCTTTAAGCAAGTATTTGGATGTATGATATTTTGATATAGAAAATTTAAATGTTATATTTAAGTAAGTATTAGATTTATTTTATTTGAAGGTTCAGTTAAATTTTTTTTTTTATGTATTTCTGAAAAACTATTATGCAATACTTTAGTATAGATAATCTCGATGTTATTTCTTTTAAAAATTATATTTATTTAATTTTAGTATAGATAACTTAGATGTTATTTCTTTTAAAAACTATATTTATTTAATTTTGAGTAGTTGGTATTGCTAATTGAATTAATGCTTGTATTTATATTAATTGATTCATCAATGTAAAGGTAGTTTAATCAATTTATAGTTTTATTTTTGAAGTAAAAATTGATAATTTGATATAGTTTAGTTTATATATTGTATTTTTTTCTATAATTTTTTAATTTAATAAATAAATTGTATATTTAAAAGAATTATTTAAATATAAATTAATTTGTTAAATTTGTTTTTTTTTAATATTATTATTTATTTATATTGATATCCAGACAAAGATGTAAATAAATTACTATTTTCATTCAAAGTAATTTGTTAAATTTGGTGTTTTTTTTTTTTTTTAAATTATTTATTTATATTGGTATCTAAACAAAGATGTAAATAAATTGCTATTTTCACTCAAAATACAAGTTATTTGAGAAGTATTATAGTTTAAAATTTGGTTCTAACTAGATACATTATGTACTTGTGAAAAATTACTTTGAAACATGGTACTTTTACATGGACAAATTAAATATTACTTCTCAACAATCATGAGATTTATTTAATTTCAACATTTCAATCCAACAATGAAAATAATGTGCCATTGATTTAGATGCATAATACTTATGGGAAACATACATGTTACTTTTTATGGGCAACATTACATTTATTTAGTTTATTGTGTTTGATAAGATGCCATTGATTTAGATGCATAATACTTATGGGAAACATACATGTTACTTTTTATGGGCAACATTACATTTATTTAGTTTATTGTGTTTGATATTTCTAGTTAAAGTGGTGTTTTTTATATATAAGTAGAGGTTGTTAATTTGAAGTAAATTAATTTGTTAATTATAATTTTAGTAAATTGTTTAAATTTATTTATTTATATAAATTAAATGGTTGGTAAATGTTAATAGGCTTCAAACTTCTTAATTCATGATATATCTCACAGATAAAAAAAATTGTAAAAATTAATTAGAATATAATATTATTATTATTATTAAAAAATTAATATATAAGTTAAAAATATATGTATTTAGGAAAACATGTAACAAGTTTTTTAATTATGGAGATTTATTCCCATTTTATTATGGATATTCACTCTTATAAATAGGATTTTTTACAATCCCATGGCTTACTAATACCATATACCAAAACAAAACATAATTAAGGCTCATGACTTACTAATACCATATACCCAAAAATACTTAGTTCATGCTCATATGACATTTTTATTTTTAAATAATTAATTTAATTAAAAGTGTAGAAAAGACATAACTGCTTTCCAGATAAATCGTAATCTTTGATTTGTCACTACTGCTAAGAATATTGTAAAATATTTAGTAGAAGTTAAATCTCAATCATCTTCTTAATAATTATAGATAATTAAATTAAAATTTTGAAAACACTATTCCAAAATAAATACACCTATAAACATAATTAATATATTAAATTGTATATTTAGAAAAATGATTTAAATTCAAATTAATACATAAATTCAAATTTTCTTTCTCACTAATAATATGCAAATGAATTGTTATTTTTACTCAAAATACAAGTCATTTGAAAAAATATTTTATCTTTCAAACAATTAATAAATTTGTATAAGTATTTTAATATGAATAGTAAAATATGAAAAAAAGTTATCAATAAAAATGGTTTTATATTTAATAAAATATACTAATTAATTTTTTTTAAATAAAATTATTTATATTAATAAATATAATTTATTATTAAATATATATATATATATATATATATATATATATATATATATATATATATATATATATATATATTTTAATAAAAATAATATAATTTTGTAAAATAATTTTTAATATATTTTGAAAAAATCTTATGATTTCTGAAAAATAAACTTATTAATACATTTATAATTTCATATATCCAATTTTCATAATTTCACATCTTCAAAACATGCATTCATATATTAATTGTGTCGATTACTTAATAATTTATTAATATATTTATCGTTTCATATATCCGGTCTTCATAATTTCACATCTTCTAAACATAAATTCATGTATTAAGGAGTCTTGCATTTTATCATTTTTAAAAAAATTAATTAATTAATTATATATATTTATTTCATGATTTATAAAAATTAATTATATCAAAAATTATTATTATTTTTTATTTAATAAATTATAAATATTTGATACAAATATTTGATTTAAATTGAGTTTTATATTTATATTTATTTTTACAATATTATTATTAATATTTTATTTAAAATTGAGTTTTATAGTAATATTTATTTTTACAACATTATTATTATTTTTGTAAATTTTGCAAGACTATATCTTTATCATGTTTAATATATCATCTTGATTGGGGTAGAGAATTGAATCAATAACTTCACATCAAGGAGTTCCTTTACATATTACCGGATCACCGTCTCTCCAAGGCCCATGGACATTTCATAATACAATCATTTTTTTTTTATTCATCTAAAACATATTTATATTAGCAGTTCAGAATGTATAATGCTTTGATTTTTTTCCTAAATATTTTTCTAAAATTTGATAAGATTGTTTTTAATCATAAATTTGAATTGAGTAATTTGCAAAATTTTAATTTTCTAGATTTTTTTCAAAACACCAATTCATTTTTATATTCAAAAACACATTTTAAATAAGAAAAAACTACAATCTCATTCAAAACTATATCATCATAATTACACAACCATTACGCAGTTAGTTTCCAAAAATCTCAAACAATATATCAATCACATTTTAGAAGAAAATAAAATTCTTCCCAATTAGAATAAACCTAATCTTTATCAAACTTATAATTAAAAAAACTACAATAAAAAGACACTACAATGTTTTGATTTTTTCCTAAATAGTTTTTAAAATTAAATTTGTCTAAAAATTTGATAGAACTTTTTAAAATCTTAAATATGAATTGAGTAATTTACAAAATTTTAATATTTTAGAATATTTCAAAACACTAATTCATCTATATATTTAAAAACTCATTTTAAATAAGAAAAAACTGCGAACTCAATCAAAACTATATCATCACAATTACACAATCATTACACAATTAGCTTCCATATATATATATATATATATATCCTCACCATTAAATAAACCCAATCTTTATGAAACTTATAATTAAAAAACTACACTAATAAAAGACTACGATCCCATTAAAAAAACATAGTATCACCCAATTTTGAAAAAAAAACAAAACTTTTCTTAAACCGAATGTTTTACCACTCTGTGTATCTAAATGTTTTACATAAACACTAACATGTGGAGAATTCCACTTAGAGAAAGCTAGAGATTTCTCATTGTGAGGAGACCAATAAAGTACACACTACAAAAAGCTGGCTAGACGGTTACCATCCACCTATTTGGTGCGACAATTGCTAGTCATTGTATAACAAGTGTCTCCGCAGTTAGTCATCCACCGATTTACACGGAACATCGAGATAGGTGGAAATCCATTATTGTGAGGTTACCAATAAAGTCCACCGCTTCCGCTTACAATGGAGGTCAAATTCAGAGAACAACACTGAGCTGTAAAACTCTATTGTTTCTCGATTCCATCCAAAGCTCGAATATAACGTTACGATGGCTTCAGCCAAGTCCACCACTTCCGCTTTAATTACAATGGGGGTCAAATTCAGAGAACAGCATTGAGCTCTAAAACTCTATTGTTTCTCGATACCATCCAAAGCTCGAATATAACGTTACAATGGCTTCAGCCAAGTGGAAAATAAATATGCCATACAGGTGCCTTTTGTGAATTTTAAACATTAAACGGATGGTCTCACCGAGAGCAATCATGTGCGGAGCAGCGATTTTATGTTAAAAATTAGAACACCACCGAAAAGAGAATCCGTTTGATTCGAATTTATCCAATTACCACACTGTACTACAAAAATCTACTATTTTTCAATTTGACGGTAAAGTGGCTTTCAGCATTGTGCTTATTATACGATGTTGCAGTTATTTTTTTAGCTAAGTGGATACATATCGAATTACTCGACTCGTGGAAATTGGGCTCTTCATCCCATTGTTACATGAAACCTTAAACTCCGTGCTGAAGGTAATATCACACAAGATTTTTCGATCTTTCTTTATACATGACAATGTTATGTTTGAAATAACAAGTATTAAGCATTATGCAGTAAATTAATAAGTTTATATATTAATCCATTCATTAAGTTTATATATATATATATATATATATATATATATATATATTTTAATTGAATGAAAATAATGATTTATAAGTTAATGAATGGATTAATGTTTTTTCATTTTGTTTCTTGGATGAAGAATGTGGTATCCAATAGATAGGCTGAAAACTACTGAGCCAACATTAACATTGGATGGTGCTTAATATTTGTCATCATATTAAGAGAAAGGGGTTGATCCAATTAAAACTAATAAAATGCATTCCAAAGTCGACACACGATATCTTGCTCAAGTGTTACAAGTGACACATGTATGAGGAATGCGTTGTGGATGCATTGTTTTTCTTAGATAATATGCATTTTTATGCACATATTTTCTAAAATAATATGCAATAATATACATTTAAGAGTAGTGAATTAAATGATGTATAGTTCGAATATATAGTGGTATTTGTGTGTGTGTGTGTGTGTGTATGATGTTGATGATGATTAATGTTCGCTAAAACCAATATTGTTTATCAGATCTGAATTCGGATTCTTTAACATTTTATTTCTATGATTGAAAAGAAGAGAGAAATATCCCTAGATCCATGTAATGTTGTTGACTTAACAAATCAAGAAGGTTAGTAGTGTGGAAAATATTATGAAATTAGAATGGATGTGAGTAAGAGTTGGCAATCCAAGAGAACGTGCTTTTCATCTTCAACCCTCTTAGTATAGAAAAGGTGACAAATTCCTTGGCCCCAAGGTGTGTTATAGCATCATTTAACACTCTTGTAGATCTGATGCTCTGTTTTATGGCCTTGGGTAGCCCTTCCCCTCTAGACTTGATCACTTTGTTAAAAAACAATGTTTTTAATTCCATATGCGACTCTATCCTTCAAAACACACACACACACACACACATGCGGATAACTCCATATAGGACCCGCGTACATCACTTAAAATATGAAAAAGTATATATAATATCCTACTTTTGGGTAGGGCTTATGGGTTTTATCAAAAGCCCACCTACATGAGCCCATAGACTAACTGAATCAACTGATTTTGGATGATATATATATATATATATATATATATATATATATATATATATATATACACACACACACCTCATGGGAAGGCCTAAAGGAGAGAAAAAGAGATAGGATATCGATATTATAGTCTATTGGTCCCTGATCAAGTCTGAGTTTCCCTGTGCCTCCTGCACTCCCAGTTATAGGAAAACCTTGTTTCCTCATAGTGATGTTCATCTTACATTATATGACATCCATGTGTATATGCTTGAGAGATGATTGTTGAGGCTTGGGCTAGACCGATCCGGAGGAAGGTTTCGCTTGGAACCGTGGTTGAATTAGGTTGTATTCTTCCATATTCTTTTGCTGATATCAATGAAGAAGCTATGTCTTTTTCCCGAATGTTATGGTCTTATGTTATGATTCATGTTAGATCTTATGATTTATTATTGATGATTTATATATTTATGTCTAATGATCTAACATTCATATTTTATGCATGCTTTGAACTACTTGCTACATACATGCTTCTCTGAATTTTGTTGCAGGTTTGATTGCCTTGGAGGAAGCAGAGGGTTTGGACCCTACGAGAACGACACCAAACGTAGGACATACGAGTATCTTCTTCCAACCTGACTTTAGTAGTTTATGTATTAAGACCACTTAATTGTTGGCTTCTTGTTAATTGATTTCCCTTCGATCTATTGGGGTTCTCAACCCTAATATTAGGGATATTTTCCCCGCAACAGAATTGGTGACTCCGCTGGGGAATGCAATCTTGTATTTCCTAAAGAGGGTTGTTTGTCTCTTGATTTTTGCCTGTTTATTTGGTTTCTTGATTTTTTCAGTGTCCTTGGCTTGTTTGCAGTTTGGGTAGGTTGTCTGATCTTCTGGATTAGATTTGTAATTTTTATTTTTCATTATTGGTCTATATATATTCACTTTTTATTACACATAGCAGCGTAAGTACGTGCTTACTGCCAAAGAAAATTCTTTATACGCTAGTTTTCTAAGGATCAATCACGTATATACATGGGTCTGTGTTTGTACAATCACATATATTTGAGTTATTTTTGAATTTTTCAAATTATGCCCTCAATAAAGAGTCTTTCCTGGTTTCTTTTGCTTTCTTGCAGTCATTGATAGTTTGGAAGAGTATTGCTTTCTGTTGTTAGTCTTCCCTATCTCTTTTTGCGAAAGGACCTTGTCAACCTAGGGTTTGTATTTTTGGTGAAGTTTTGTGTTTGAAGTTTGGTTTGAGGCATTCTTTGTGAAGTGCTTGACTTTTATGTGTATTTCAGAAAGTGAATTGATTTTTAGTTCACTTATAATCCAATATTTTCAGTACTTTGCTTTGCATTCTTGAAGTTGACCTATTCGGTTTCTTTTTTCTTTTTGAGAAATGCTTTTGCAATATTGGAAAGATTTTGGGCTTCCTAAAATATTTCTTGCTTTCTGAAGTCTTTATGCTTCTGTTCAGATCAATTTATTCAAGTTTTGGGTCTCCCTTCACTTTAAGTCTTATCATCTTGATTATTGTTTTTGGCTTGTGAAGTTTGAGGTCTTTTGTGCTTGATTTTGATCTTGGAAGTATTGGTTGCTTTGTCTTCTCGAAAATTTCTTTATCCTTAAAAAGAAAAAAGAAAAAAAGAATTGCCTTTTATTTTCTTTGGTTTTGGTTTTTGGTCTTTTTGGTTTTCAAACAAGTGTGAAAATGTTTTCTTGAAGTTGAAATTTGTTTCGTTTCAGAGATTTTTTTCTTGGTATTTTTTTTCTCCTTGTTTATCAAATTTTGGCTTTTGATATTTGAAAGAACACATTTGTTTGTTTAATAGAAATTTGTAGTATCTTTCATTTTAAGCATTCTAGTATGCACTAGGATAGATGCATTCTAGGCATTTAGTTCTTTTGTTAGTTTTTGAATGTGTGAATGAAAAATTGATAAAAAAAATAGTTTTTCTTTATTAGGTTTCTCGTAGACCCTTAGTAGAAATCACTTTTCATTGGAGAAAATGAGTTGCATTTTCATGTAGCTAGGTTTTCTATTGATTTATTTTTGAGTCAAAACACCATCAATTGAACTTATGTTTCCCTATGTCCTAAATAACAACTAATTAAAATCAAACGCCAAATTTAAAATGAACTAGAATTTTATTTTTATCATAGTTGCATCAATTAGTATAGAGCATTTATGGCCTTCGAATAGGTGTGTGGAGAGTAAACTCTCTAAGGTCACTCCAAACTGAAACATAAAAGTTGATAAAACAGTGCAAATCCAATATCATTAAGTTTTCCAAGAAATCTCTTCTAACACATGAGTTAAGCATGAGGACGAGTGAAGATAGGGAAAGAGAGATCCCCCCCACTCCTATTTGTTGGATCATGTGCCCACGACTGTTCCACCCAACTTTCGATAGAAACTAGTGACCTTAGTTGCATTTCCTAGGGACCACATAGGTGACTACGAGGGGAATACCTGTAGTACCTGACACATAAATTGTATCACTTTCACAATACTTCTGGAGAGTGCCCTTACGAATCTCGGGTACTTGCACCGAAAAAGGCTATTGTCTAGAGGTTAGCGCAACTGTTTCTGATACCTTCGCTAGTAGGTTTGGGTCCTCATCATCCCAAACTCCCTTCGAAAGGCCCCTTTATCTACTTTCTTATATTTTGGTGTTCGTTCCTAATCACCCGGAGCGGAAATACTTGGGAGTTGTTTGCTTGTATGTATATTTAGGACTTTATAGTTGAGTGCTCTTTACTCTTTGTATTTAGTTGAATTTAGGTGGATTTTTGTCTTGTCATTTTGGAACTTTTCTTCTGAGTGACTAACCAACCACTCCATTGGTCTTAAAAGTCTCTTGATATTTCTTTTTAAATTGTGGAGTTTCCTCCTTAAGGGAAAAGTTTCAATTATGCATCTCTCTTCCTTTAAAAGTAATTTGAACTATCCCATAAGGGAAGGATATTTTTATAACTTAGGTATGGCCAATATTCCCGTGGATGTTAACTAAGAGACACCTCAAAAAGGGGAACCTTGTGATTTTCCTTTCTTTGGAAATGTTGGTACACCCTTGATGGCCACCTTGATTATTCTTGGATTAAATGTTGTACTACCAATTTAGTTGTGGCCCACTCCGAATTTTCTGAATGTTCTTGAAGCTTATCAAATGAATTATTTATTTCAAGAGCATCAAATGGGCATTAATTCTTTATCCTCTTCGCAAGAGAAATATGGGCTTTTTCTTTCTCCTTCATCTTGCAATAAGAAATCTAAAAAGAAGAGAAAGAGGAGGAATAAGGAGAAGAAAATTTCTCTCCATGCATCATCTTCAACCTACGATATTCATGTTGGATATGAGCCTTCAACCGCTGCAAGTCATGCTATGGGCATAACTCTAGTCATTGCAAGTCACACTAGCAATGATTTACCTACCTATATTATTCATGCTCACGATGACTCACATGCTTATGTGAATCAGGCTAGGGGCATAAGTTCTATCTCTTGTGGGAAAGAGACACCAACCTCCTTAATTCATGTTGGATACCCTCCACCAAAATTTGTAATTCATGTTGGAAATACTCCACCAACCACTACTAGTTATGTATAGGGAATTGATGTTGATCAGAAACCCAAGCGTAAAATATTTAAACCTAATTTCCCTTGTAATATTTTTAAGGGATATCATATTACTCATTTGTGCCCTCAAATTTCAGTGGTACTAAGGTTGTGGTCTGAGTCTATAGGTTCTTTTGCTCCTGATCATGTTATGGTTTCTCAACAATCTACTCAGCCATTGGTTGATGAAGTGGTTGAGCCAGTGCAATCTCTGGTTGATCCCACTCCTCTTTTGGGAGGTGAAGTGTATAACAACAGAGTCTTCCTGATTTCTAGTTTAGAGTCTTCTCTAAAGGGCATTTCGGTCTCTTCGAGTGTACCCTCTCGAAGTTCTAAGATTATTTCCTTTGATTGGGATAGTATTGTTGAGCCTCATCTTCCTTCTACTGCACCTTTCCAAATAAGGGTTAGAGTTTTAATTTTACAAATGTATATCAATGTGAGGTGGATGAAGGATCCCATGAAAGTATTATATCCTCCTCAACTTGGAAAGCTTCGGGTTATCCAAATTTTTTGGAAAGTGATAGCCAATTTCTAGCTTATGACAGAAGACTTGGTGAATGTATGGGTGTTCTTCCTCAATTTCCTATCACTTTAGGTGGGAAGACTGTCTTAATTGATATAATGGTGGTTGATATCTCTTTAGACTTTAATATGATACTTGGGCATGATTATGGATATGTTATGAATTCTTTGGTGTCTTCACTCTTTCGAGTGATGTGTTTTCCTCATAATGGAAGTATTGTCACTATTGATCAACTTGCGTCCGATAATCACCATCCTAATTTGAACTTAGTTCAAAATACCCCTTAGTATATTCCAAGTGTTCAAGTTCACTCTGCCTTGCCATGGGTGAAGTATGTGGCATTATATCCTCAATCCTCAATTAATTCTAAGAAGGATCTGTTGAACCATTATTTCCTTTCTAGGGATTTGATCCTAGCAGTTGATCGAGTGATTTTTCCTTTGGGTGTATGGGACCCCTTTATTCCCTCTTTTGATCCTTCTATTCTCATGATTTCCTAGATATTGAGTTACCTTTGTAGGAGGAACCTTTTGAAGCCATGATTTTTAGCTACCAAAGGAGTCCTTAGCCTGAGTCTTCCAAGGGGCTTGTCCTGCAGAAATATTATGCGTAAGTCATAGGCCTGTGTGGTTACTTGTACCATATTGTATATATAAGGTACACATTTTCAGTAAACAAAAGATTTTTCTGAAGTTTATATATGGGATGTATTAACTTCTTTCCTAGTGTTCATTATTATGTCTACAAAACTTTGAAGACTTTTCCTTTGGGTATTTTTATGGTTGATCTGCTCTGATAGGTATTGGTTCTCGAAACTGGCATATAGGTTAGGTTATCCACCTACATTTTTCATTATCAGTTTCCATTTCCATTTTTTCCTTAGGGTCGGCCACCCCTACCTTATGATGGGTGCCCTAGATAGCACCTTGTTGTCACTTGGCATTTATGCTAAATTTTTTTTCTTAGACTCAGGAGTCCTCTTTAGTCCTGCCATGATTTTTCGTTGAAGCCTTATTCCTCTTCTTCTTTGCTACCTTTCTGGATTTATACCCTAGAGGCTCCCACATGTTAATTTGTACTGCTACATTGAATATTGAATACTTGTACATTTTTAGCCTTCAGAAGGCTCCATTTAGACTCATGTATAAGTCACTTTTTGACCATGACATTCTGCAAGTTCAAACCATGCAATCATTTAGCCTATGCTACTTAAAACCTTTCACACATGGAAAGAACATTCCTTTGAGTGTCAATGACCAGTTTCACAACCTTGCATTGAGCATAGGAATGTTCCAATCCCAGGAACTAGAGTATCTATATTTAGACACTTGTTATTTCCACTGTACTATAGGAATTATTTTATTCTTTTTCACGCTTTAAACATGAAAAGGAAAAAAAATTATGTATTCCAAAAAGAGCGGGAACGAGAAATTTACTTCCATATTTGATGGTAGCAAGAGTTAGTTGTGTTTCCCTTGAACAAAGCACTCAAAAAAAGTCTTTCCTCTGTTTGTTTGGGATTTAGTTTGACTTAGGAAATCCACAACCTCATTATCAAGTTAGTACTCCTCCGATTGATTATCTCTTCCAATCAGATGGAGAGTTTATTAATGGCTCCTCAATGGAAAACCTATACAAAGTTATCATATGCTGCCATACAATCACATTTGATTTGTTCTCTTGTTCAAGGGAAGTCAACCTGTGTCGGCCATTCTACAGTGTCTCTTCACTCATATTCAGTCGGCCATACCTGATCTGTCAAATTTATGTTCAGTATGACATCCGCTATTTGGTCCTTCTCTTGTCCTATTTAAGAAGGTCTCCATTGAATTCTTGCTGGCGGGTCTGCTCTTATCGACTTCGACAAATTTCTCTAAGAGTAGGCATAGAGCCATATCCAGGCCCTATTTACATAATTTACATGTGACCTTGTGCTCAACATCAATCAGTATCATGGGTCTTTGATTGAGTGGTTTCCCCTGTATTGGTGGATTCCTCACCTATGTGGTAGCTTTCATTCACACACCATAAGTGGATTTTTAACCAATCATCATAAATCATGTGATTACAAAGATTACATCAACAATTACATGGATATTCATGTCCCTCATATTATAATCATACAAACATCTCATCAAAAAATCACATTCCTTATAACAGTGTCAATACACATGTTGCTATGTAACAATAACATAAATAATTCAAATTGAATAAGTATATACAAAGGTATGAGTAAGAAACTTATCTTTTATTCAAGTGATTGGAAACTTAAAGTAGGAGTTCATCTCTCCACCCAACCATAAGACAACTCCACTGCACTCTTTCTTACAGTTGACTACCCTTGAGCCAGATTTTGATTTTGAGGAGATAAGTGATCAAGGGTATTCACATCAATTCCATTCATAGAAATAAACAATAGAGAGGCCCACTGTAAAAGTGGTTTATCAACTACTCTCCAGTAGTAAGCAACACAATGGCTCTCAATTCAAACCGAAGTCGAGTCATAGTCCAAAAAGGAGAAGGGTCCATTTTCCAAGTGGTTTGTCAACTTCCTCCATCAGTAAGCACCATAGTGAGGTCTACCCCAATAGAAACTAATCACAGGAAATTACCTAGTCTAAATGATATATCGTTTAGTTCTAGGAAATTGAATACATCACATTGGTGGTTTATTAGTTTTTCTTATGAGAAAGCACCATAGGAGTCAAGAGCCCACTATACAAATGGTTTATTAGCTTATTGAGAAATCACACAAGTGGTTTATCATCCCCAAGGCAAGCATTTGGTGGTTTATTGGTTCCTTTCACCAAGCACCTACATGTCTTAGACTGACAATGGTTTATCATCTCACTTTTGGTAAACACACCAATGGTTTATCAACCCTAAGACAAGCACTGTATAATTCAACTCTAGTGAACTCTCATGGTCCAACCGAATTAACAAGCACACAAACATGCCTTTAAAACATACAGGGAATACCATCCCTTAGAACATAACACATGTTAGAAGGGGAATCCTTCCCTAGAAGATTTATTTCCACTACCCCAACTCAAGCTCCATATTATTTTTCATTGTTTACCACTATGAAGTTTCTCCCTTACACATCCTCTTGTTCATGTTTTCACTGAATCCTCCTCTCTTTCTTGGGAACTTATTTTCCTATCCTTCCCTTATGTGTTCACCTTGTCAACACGATCTGCGAGAACAATACTGCATGACTCGTCCCACACTTAGAAAATCCATATTTGAATTCAATGCTTGCATCACTAGCGCCTTCAGTTCATTATGGATATAGGTGGTGAAATAAATACAGGTTCTTGAGTTTACAAGAAATTTCTCCTCAAGCCTCATACTCCAATTCCACTTCTCTCGACCAGTCAATATTTACATTTTCACATTATTTACATGAATTACATTTCATAACAATATTTACAAGAGGGATTAAGAAAAAGGGATGTCATGTATCATCCATATCATCACCTTTGTTTTTCAAACTAAATAATATGAAATACTCGCCAAATTATCACCAAATAGTTGTAAGACTAAGAACTGAAATGCTCAAAAAATTTGATATACTCATATGAGTCTTTATTGATAAAGTTAACCTGTATAAATATATCACCCATATCATAATATTTAGTTGGTAAACTAAATAAATTGAAATTCTCACCTAATTATCACCAAATAGTTGTAAAACTCAGAATTGAAATGCTCATAGGATATGATTTGATGTACTGATATGAGTCTTTATTGATAAAGTTGCATGTATTAAAGGAGAAATAAATGAATCAAGCTTAAATGGTTTGCATGATTATTTATTTATTTACTGCGTACCATGATTTATATTAAAATGTTTCATAATTTCAAAAGCATAACATTAAAAATATAATTGGGTATTTTTTTTAGATAAATAGTTGTTATTTTTAAATTTTTTTGATAATAAATATAATTTTATTTAATCTTTAAAATTAATTAATAAGAATGTTAATTGTACTTATGCATGAATGAAAATAAATATGTTTAGTTACTTAGTTGTCTTCACAATATTTGCATAATTTTCCACAAAACCCTTTACATTGAGGTTAATGATCGATAATATTCAATCCCACAATATCAATAAGGTCACATAGTTGGCAATCCCTGCCGCTTAATTTAAATATAATTAAATTAAATTAATATATATATATATATATATATATATATATATATAGATTGGGACAAAGCCAAACTATTGTGTTCAAAATTGGCAAAAGCACAAAGAGGGTCCTCTAAGGGAAATACATGGCCATTTGGGTCACACTTGTGAATATGTAATTATGAAGGTTAAGGAGCAATCCTTGGGCTAAATTCACCATTAAGACTTTATACCTTGCACATGCATATCCTGTTTGAAAACCAATCCCTCAATCTTTTGCATCTTTCATGTTATATTAAACTATATGATGGGTATATATTGGTTTTAGTGATTATGCTACAAATTAGGGCGAAAAGTCTACCATTTTGGGAAGCCTTCAATTGTAAGAAGTATTTTACTAGCATATATCCATCCTAAGTGTTTATCTATCAAGTGTCAAATCATATGATGGGTATCTATTGTTTTCAATGATTAAGCAACAAATTTGGGTTGAAAGTTTACCATTTGGGAAGCCCTTAGTTGTAAGAAGTATTGTAATAGCATAGATCCATCCTAAATGTTTATCTTTCAAGTGTTGAGAAGAACTAAATCTCTTAAGGTGCAAACCTTTCCTCATGTTTTGCGTTCAAAGAGAGGTTTTCATCTTAAGAGATTTGGTCTCTCTTAGCACTTGGGTGATCCAAAGTTAAGATGAATCTATGCTAGTTTATTAGCATTTCATGTTTTGTCTAAGATCAAAAGAAAATATAGATCCATTAAAAGGTATTAATATCTACAATTAATTGAGCATTATTAAGTTATTTCATTTGAATAAATTTTGAAATAAATTTGTGTGTAATTTGATATTCGTTTTATGATATTTTAAACAAATAATAAAAATATTTATCATAATTAAGTGTTTGTAATAACTAAAAAAAATAACATTCTTTTTAATAATACTATAAATTTACATTAATATTTATTATCCTCAAAAATACAAAAATAATTTAAAACTCTTTATTAAAAAACAAAAACTTTTTGAAATTTGCAAAAGGCTTCCAAATTCCATAACTCTTAAAACAAATGGAAAAAGAAAGAATGAATTCCCAAAAGACCTAAAATTTTCCTATAGAAATGTGTATGACATTATTTTGAAATTTTTAATACTATTTAATTACAATCTTATCTTATATTTATTTAAAATATTATAAAATATTTCATTAATTATTTATTAAGGTTTTATTTTTATAATAATTATTAATTGATCATATAGATAAATTTATATATATATATATATATATATATATATATATATATATATATATATATATATATATATATATATATATATATATATATATATATATATATATATATATATATATATATATATATATTACCAATAGATAACAAAATTTATCTGGGGCTTTATAAACACGAGTCTATACAATTTATTTACAACTTTTTTTAATATTCCAAATTTGGAACAGCTAGCAAGGCATGACTGGAAAACACATTTTCCAGGAATGGCCGCTACAGGATTTGAAACCAAGACCTAGATCCCTTATATCAATGTATCTAAGACCAAAATCCAAGAGGTTGCTCAAAATAAATCCCTCTAGGTGGGTTAAACAGGCCTCCCACACCTAGTTGTCTTGAGAAAATGCCCAATGATGGGACTGTAGCACATACAAGAACATACAATGGAGTAGTAGCGTTATTTTAATGAGACAACACACATGAAGATATGAATAGCCAACAAATGTACAATATAGCAGTAAGTGAGTACAAATTCTTGAGGAAACAATCACTCAAGCAAAGCAATGTAAGCCTCAACAACACATGTATAAGAAAATGAGAACTCTGCTATATATGCACAAACCCAAGCTATGACTGTGCAGTATATGATGGATAACTGTTGAAAAATGAATAAAAATAGGAGGATATAACAATGTATGGCTCAAGAAGTAAGGGGGAGCAAGATCTCAACCTCTGAAAATACAATACAACAATCCTAAGAAGGATTGGCTAAAATACATGTACAAATGGAAAATCTGTAGAAATGTCAGAGTTGCTGGGTAGCAGCTACAACTAAAACTAGAAATGGATGAAGATAGCTGAAGATGCTACAACTGATGGCTGAAAATCATCCAATGGATTTTCCAGGTGAAAGGCTGATCCAATCCCTGAAGATCTCACCCTCCAAACTAGTGGTACAATCCCCCACTGCAAATGCACTCTAAAATAACACAGTCAAGGAGCTGGACCGCGCTGTAGGAGATAGGAAATGCTTGGCCTGGTGCCAAAGATGTGCAATCAGCTCTGAAATCTCCTTCACTAACCTCCTGAAGGAATAGGAGTTCCCTCCTCTGAAAGATAAGCCAAGGAAATGGTGTTGTGGAACCCTCCACTGCAACACCCTGCAACACTACGTTATACTTCAGTAGAAATAACGCAGTGACTGAAGGAAGTGGCTTTGGCCTTGAGCCAAGATGTGGAGAAATGAAGTGAAATCCTTCAATAGGCCTCTCAAGAAGGAGAGGAAATCCTGAATAGGAATCCCTCGTGCTAAACAACACTGCAACTCAGCTAAATAGCCGGAGAATGAAAATAGTCTTCTAGACCAAATCAAATACTCAAACATATCTCTCTATGGCTGCCTCTTCCTCCTTTTATGCAAGTGAATTTATCTTTCCCCTGGACCCCACACATTATGGTTTCTTCCACAAGTGATCTTCTTCCCTCTCAAACTGCGATGTCTTCCCAAGCAAGCCATACGCTCTTAGGTAGCGCTGTTGACTTGGTCAAACTTGACCTTGTCCTCGTGCATTTGCCCCTTTTCACACTGGAAGGTGCAAAATAAAGCTGCTCCACTGATCCCTTTCACACTATGAGGGATTTTATTCCTACTCATGGTTCTCCTCACCCATTTTATTCACCTCCTAGATGGCATGAGAAAAATTAATATTCAAATTAGCTTCATGCTAATTTTGGAACATTATAGTCCTCTCCTCTCAAATATTTCTTGTCCTCAAGCAAGTGCAAGGATAGAACTGAGTTATTTCTCCTCCTCTCCTTGTAGCATCCATGTATGGTGATCTCCTCCAAGGAAAGAGATGCTATCTCATCAATCAAGTCTCCACATTGCTCCTCCTCAACATGTAAGTCAACTATCAAGCCATCATCATGTAAAGGGGAAATACTCAAGAGGATAGCAAAGTGATGTCTAGAGGTCCCCTTGAGGAATGGAATATGAAATATAATGGGAACTATCTCTCCCATATGTATCCTCCATCCCCAAGCTATTAGCCATGAAAAATGAGTCACCTCCAAACTAGGAAACTCCTAAAAACTGTCCTCCACCTTTGGCTCCGGCAAAGAAAGTGGGATGAATATCTGCATATGGTAGACAATGTAGCCTACCCCTCACTGTCCATCTCTCCAATCATGATAAGTGTAGAGTGTTGGCTGATCTTGGGCTGCAATCAGGTTGCCCTCAAGTGGCAAGATAAGGACTAGATCTCCAAAGATCTCTCCTCCAACGCTGCAAATCATGCTGGCCTAAATATCCCCATATATGATGAGTTGGAAATCATCACCATATGGCATCACATCCATCATATGGCTCACCACATAACGAAACAAATGTGTTGCTCTAGTGTCCATACCATCTCCCATGCTCCCCTTAGAACATGTAGTGCAAAAAGTGTGGGGAATTCCTCCCTCAAAGGACACATCCATCCCATGTGTCTTTCTCCCAAACATGCTCCTCATAAAGACATAAACAATAGAGCCATAGGGAGCAAAAATGAGAATCATGCTTGCTGCCATGTGTAACAAGTGAGTAGGAAAATGGTCCCTCAAGTGCAACCAACGTAGATTGACCCTCAACTGCAATAGAGACTGATAAAATGTGTGGCCTCTCAACCACTTGCTTGCTGCTCCAATATTCTCATAAGTATGGAGGAAGTGAATGATACATGGTGTAAAATGAGCATGTCCTCCATAATATAACACTTCCCCAAGTCCTCCTAGGGAATGGCCATCAATTATGCTTATGGCCTCAAATAGACCATGAAGCCCAAAATAAAGAATACTCCTCCTTGGAGCAACATCCTGCACATATATGGTTAAGGGATATATACATACATCATATAAATAATCATGTAAACAATCAACACCCTTACCATATGTTTTGCTCATACAAAGGGAGTGGCTCATAAATGAGACTCCTCTCATCCTCAAAGAGAAAAGAGGTGGTTGTGCTAACTCTTCCAAAGAGTTATGTCTCCCCTCCATCTCCACATGATCCATGCATCTCCTCATATGCTAATATATCTCCTCCTCAAAGCCTTCCTAAAAATACCCCTCCATGATGGTGTGGTATGCTCTCATAGAATATGTGTGGCTGAAAAGGAAATCCACATGCGCTGCTTGCAGTAACTTCTCCTTGAGCTTTGAATCTCTAGATAAGAAGATCCTACCATGATAGTATATGACCCCATCTCTGACTGAATACTTCTCCTCATGTAACTGGCCATCCAATATCCTACAAGCATGAAGATCCTTGGAATACTCCACCAACAGCTGGGAGCTCCAATATGGATCTATCCTCCATAGTGGCAGCGCTGATGAACTATCATAAAGAACATTTTTCATATGGTTGCCTTCTCCTTTGACATCTCCCATGTCAAAGATGCAAGTTGGAAGGCTCCTATCCTTCCCCTTCTGCTTCTGCCGTAGCACAAAATCTGAAATGTGAGTGGGTAAAAGTGATGTTGAGAGAATGCCTCTCTCCTCCTCGAGTCTACCCAAGACTCTCAGCGCTGTACCCAACTCTCCCAAGGTCTCCACCCTTCTGAAATCAATGAGTGGTGCCTCAACATGTGAAGCATCCATCTTCCTCTACTGATCCAGTGGTCTCCCTGGTGAAATGTCTCCATGCAATGAGACATAATCATCAAGAGATGACTGCATATATGAATGGACAAATCTTCCCATGCTCTCACTACGCAATCCAGTCTCCCTCCTAGGTGTAACAACCTCCAAAAATGGATAGGGGTGTGTACTCCTCATCTCATGATGCTGGTTCTTCTCCCAACCTCCTCCTTGTGTCTCCATGGTTCCACACCTCCTCAACAATGGCACATGAGTTGTGCCTTGATCTCCACACATGAGATCTTGGGGAATTCCTTGCAAAGATGCAAGAATCCCTCTACTTGGAGCAAGAGCTCCTCCTTCCTTTGCATGAGGCACTGGATAATCTCTAGATAAGACAACTTTGTTTCCCTCAACCTCTGCAACATGAATGGGAAACCTCCCAATGATTGAATCCCTCCTTGAAAAAGAGATCTCCATGCTCCCTTTCTCAAAGGTATGAGATGAAAATATTTCTTTCGACAAAGTATGGTGCAAGTTTTTAGCTTCCTCCATGGTTTTCTGAAGTGGAATTTCATTTTCATGCAAGGGTTTTGTTTGAGTTCCCTTGTTTAGCTCCACCATGTGTGTCTCATGAATCCTCCTACCAAATATTTTCATTAAGGCCCTAGTGAAACTTGCATAAGATGCAGTGTTTACATTTTTCAAAGAAAAGGATTCAAAAATCCACCAGGCATAGGCCTTACCTCTCAAATGCAGCGCTGCAACTTTGATGGCTTCATATTCAGGAATTTGGTGTTGCTGCAAGAAGGTATCTAGCTCCTGCACCCAAGATTTGGCTGAACATGTAGGTGAACCTTCAAAGGTAGATAGAAGAAATCTATCCTGCTGCTCTCTTCCCTTCACCTTGATCTTGAAAAACTCTGAAAAACTGAGATGATCTCGGAATTTCTGAGTGTGAGACTCATACTCTTTCATTAAATCACTAAGAGTTTCACTCCTAGCAATCGATTCTTATCTTCTCATCTTCCTCATGGAAATCTTGGGCAAGTGACTGCGCTGTGTATTATGGTGTGTAGCTGCTTTCTCACACTCCTCATTTGACAATCTAGAGTTTGCTTTAAACTCTTTTGGAGATTCTCCATATATCTCCCTCCTTATCTTCTGGAGATATTCATGAATGTTTTGTACAGATTTAGGAAGAATATTTGTAAGCCTATCCCATTTGTCTCCTCCAGCAGATGGAGTCTTTTTCCTGCTCATCTTTCTGTCTCCTCTTTGAGAGTAGGAAGTGCAAGGTCCTTCCTCTTCTATTTGCTTAGCCTCCTTGGGGAGGTTCTTCATGGATCTGAAATATGATGAGATAGAACCCATCCTCTTCAATCTTCTGATCTCTTTGGCTGAGACTCACAGGCTGAGCCAAGACTGATGCTCTGATACCACTGTAATATTCCAAATTTGGAACAGCTAGCAAGGCATGACTGGAAAACGCATTTTCTAGGAATGGCTACTACAGGATTTGAAACCAGGACCTGGATCCCTTAGATCAATGTATCTAAGACCAAAATACAAGATTTGGCTCAAAATAAATCCCTCTAGGTGGGTTAAACAGGTCTCCCACACCTAGTTGTCTTGAGAAAATTCCCAATGATGGGACTGCAGCACATATAAGAACATACAATTGAGTAGTAGCGTTATTTTAATGAGCCAGCACACATGAAGATATGAATATCCAAAAAAAGTATAATATAGTAGTAAGTGAGTACAAATTATTGAGGAAACAATAACTCAAGCAAAGAAATGTAAGCCTAAGAAACACATGTACAAGGAAATGAGAACTCTGCTATATATGCATAAACCCAGGCTATGACTGCGCAGTCTATGATGGATAACTGCTGCAAACTGAATAAAAATAGGAGGATATAACAATTTATGGCTCAAGAAATAAGGGGGAGAAAGATCTCAACCCCTGAAACAATACAACAATCCTAAGAAGGATTGGCTAAAATACATGTACAAATGGAAAATATGTAGAAATGCCAGAGTTGCTGGGTAGCAGCTGCAACTCAAACTAGAAATGGATGAATATAGCTGAATATGATACAAATGATGGTTGAAACTCATCCAATGGATCTTCCAGGTGAAAGTATGATCCAATCCCTGAAGATCTCACCCTCCAAACTAGTGGTATAATCCCCCACTGCAAATGCACTCTAAAATAATGCAGTCAAGGAGCTGGACTGCGCTATAGGAGATAGGAAATGCTTGGCCTGGTGCCAAAGATGTGAAATCAACCTGAAATATCCTTCACTAACCTCCCGAAGGAATAGGAGCACCCTCCTCTGAAAGATGAGCCAAGGAAATAGTGTTGTGGAACCCTCCACTGCAACACCCTGCAACACTACGTTATACATCAACAGAAATAATGCAGTGACTGAAGGAAGTGGCTTTGGCCTTGAGCTAATATGTGGAGAAATGAAGTGCAATCCTTCAATAGGCCTCTCAAGAAGGAGAGGAAATCCTAAACAGGAATCCCTCATGCTAAACAACACTACAACTCAGCTAAACAGCTGGAGAATGCAAATAGTCTTCCAGACCAAATCAAATACTCAAACATATCTCTCTATGGTTGCCTCTTCCTCATTTTATGCAAGTGAATGTCTCTTTGCCCTGGACCCCACACATTTGGGTTTCTTCCACAAGTGATCTTCTTCCCTCTCGAACTGCGTTGTCTTCCCAAGCAAGCCATACCCTCTTAGGCAGCATTGTTGACTTGGTCAAACTTGACCTTGCCCTCATGCATTTTCCCATTTTCACATTGGAAGGTGCAAAATAAAGTCGCTCCACTGATCCCTTTCACACTATGAGGGATTTTATTCCTACTCATGGGTCTCCTCACCCATTTTATTCACCTCCTAGATGGCATGAGCAAAATTAATGTTCAAATTAGCTTCATGCTAATTTTGGAACATTACAACTTTATTTAGATTTTCTCCATTCACTATACAAAAAATGATATGCTACCCACATCTGATCAATAATTTCCCATGTATCTTGCTCGATTGCAAAGAGCGTCCACTGCACCTTGAATTGTTCTATTCTTCTATCTTGGAGTGTGAGATTCCTCAATTCAAGGATGCATAAATGCTTGAGTTGGAATTGTCCCTCTCATTCTACCTATTGCACAAACGAGTCAATCACATGATTAAAATCAAATAGATATTTTTTAAGAAAAGAAACATGGAAAAAAACATGAAATTTCACTAATGGAGGCAAGGAAAACCTATAGGCTATTGGTCTTATTCTTTCAAGTACTTCATGTTAAACACACATGGAATGAACAATGAATGAATAAGAAAGATAATCGCGTATTCTCATGTTATTCACATGACGTACATTTATAATACATTATTATGACCCTTGGATTCATCTTCCAAGGTCTCTTGGAGGTGATCCCATAGGGAGGAGGGAGGAGGGGAGTGCAGAGGAGCAGGGGGAGGGAGCGGACGGGGAGTATGGAGGGTCAGCGAGGGAGGAGGCAGAGCTCGGACATGGAGTGTGTAGGGCAAGCGAGGGAGGAGGCAGAGCTCGGAGTAGCGAGCAGTAATAGGAGGGAGTCGGAAGATTGAGCAATTGTGGGAGCTCGTAGGCGCTGTGGACCTGCGGGAGAAAGTAGGAGAAATGAGCAACATGTTGTGGGAGCCCGTAGGTGTTGCAGAGTTGCAAGAGAGAGAAGAAAAAAAATTATTTATTTTTTGAACACAAAAACAATAACAACGCGTAGAAGAGAGCTGAAGATGTCTGTGTATGGACCCAACCCCAGCAAAAAAATTCAACATACCAAAAATAATTCAACAACAGAGCACAATTTCTCAGCCACTCAAGTCTGAAACAATTTCTCAATGCTGCAAAATAATTTATGAACGTAGAAAAATAATTTATCAACGCAACAACAATGCATAGGATTTTTGCAAGTTTACACAGGCCATAAAAAACAAGTGGCTCACACAATGGATCACACAATATTGAGTTGGTTATGAACGTACTAGCTCTGATACCATGTTAAACACATATGGAATGGCCAGAGAATGGATGAGAAAGATCATCGTGTGTTCTCATGTTATTCACATGATGTACATTTCTAATACATTATTGTGACCCTTGGATTCATCTTCCAAGGTCTCTTGGACTTCTTATGTCCATTCTCCTTCTACACTAACCCTTAGAGGATTAGGTGTCCGACACTTCAAATGGCCCAAAAAACCATGGTGCCAACTTGGAACATGACCTAATTTTCACGGATATTTTCTTGGGTCTAACTCTCAGGTATACTTACTCTCCAATTTTGAATTCTTTGTGTCCTATATTGGTCTACGTATCACTTACGTTTGTATTGTAATATTTTTAATTATCTTCTAATAATTTCTAATGAATAACTTATTCACTAAATCACTCCAACTGATAGGAGTGTTGCAATCCCATATAGAGCTTCAAATGGGTCCATCATCAAACATTCTGTTGGGTCTTGAAAATGTCATTCATTTCCATTACACTTTCACTATTATGTCCATTATATCACCTCCATTTCACTACTATGTCACTACATTCATCCCACTTCATTATCATTGGGCCACATTTATGTTTTTCCAAACTTTATTAATTCTTAGCCTTTTTAAGTGAATTTGTGGTTAATAATTAGAAAATAATGTGCATATGCTCATACCTAACAAGTGGGTTGAGATTGTTGACATGTGTAGATCAAAAGGAGAATTCTAGAAGACCCTTATGTGGCACTTTAAGGATAAATTCGAATTTGGTTGGAGAAGATCATGGGATCATGAGGATATGTGTCTCATTTCCTTGTTGTATTGAAACTCTAAGAGGATATGTGTCTCATTTATTAGTTGTGTTGAAACTCTAGAAAGACATGTGTCTTATCATTTCCTATTTTGATTGTAACTCTAGAGATGGAGGGAGAGATTCATGGACTCCCATTAATGAGATAACTCCTCATATTTTGTATAAATAGGAGAAGCTTTCTCCTATCATGGGTAGTGAAAAAATAGTGAAAAATAGGAGAAGGAGAATAGAGAGTATTTTGTAACAAAGCTTAAGATGGAATGGGATGTAGATTTATGAGTTTTTCAATAAAGAAGTTCCTTGATGGTGTTTTGATTACAATTTTAAGGAGCTGAAGAAGGATTACACCAAATTGGTAGCAGAGGGCCCCTGTTATTCAAGGAGGATTTTCATGTTTTATAGATAAGTTGTTTTCAATTCTGTTTTGTCGTATTTCCTTACTTAGATTGCTTTCTGAAATCATAGCTTTTAGCATTATTTTTCATGTCATTTTCTTAGATAAATGATCCTCATGATATTGCAGTTAGTCTCTTTCTCAAGCTTTTCCAATACATCTCTATTAAATGAATGGGATTCAATTGTGATATTTTGAGTTATTAGCATTTCGTTTTCTGTTATTTAGTTAAAAAGCAGGATCCTCATTTGTCAGATCTATTTAGTGTTTACATTATATTTCTTTAGGCAGAGTCAGTAAGAGGTCCAGAAGCTTCTGGTTTCATCCTTTCTAGTAAAGGTGAAATAACCAGTAAAAGCCCCGACTGTCAATCTCTGTATAAGAAATATTTTGTTCACACAATTTTAGATCAGATTCCTCATTATACTGTAGTTAGTCTCTTTCAAAAGCTTTTCCAATAAACCTCTAATTCACGAATGGGACTAAGTTGTAGTATTGTGAGTTATTGATTGTTTTGTTTCATTAAAGATCCTTATCACATTATGATTAATCTCTTTCACAAGCTCTTCCAATAAACCTCTAACTCATGAATGAGATTTAGTTGTAATGTTATAAGTTGTTTCAACATTTCATAGGAGATCCTTACTACATTATAGTAATCTTTTTCTCAAGCTCTTCCAATAAACTTCTATCAAATGAATGAGATTTCACTATAATGTTTTAAGCTATTCAACATTTCCTTTTATGTTTTAGGAGATCTTCATTGCATTAAAATTAATCTTTTTCACAAGCACTTCCAACAAATTTCTAACTAAATGAATCAGATTAAGTTGTAGTGTTTTGAGTTACTTTTCATTTCATGAATGTTCATTTGCAAGCTAGGATATCCATGGATTAGAATGCTCTGTTTTTCATCATTTTCCTAATTAGGGATAGAATTTACACTCTGTTTTGAGTCTAAGGTTTCCTTTTTTTTTCTTTTTGACATAGATTTGATTTCATCTTTTGAACATAGAGTAGCGTACTAAGTACTAAAAAGACAAAACCCCCCAAAACAATAAGAAAAACACATACAATGAAGTAAGGAAGAGGTCACTTAAGCACATATAGTGCACCACACTTCATCAGTTTACTAGCCCTAGTTGATAATTTATGTTAGCAATTTATGACAGTAAATTGATTAGAAATTTTGGCGTTGTTGCCGGGGAAGTGTAATTAGGAGACCTTATTTCTTATATCTAAAAAAAAATTATTAATAATTCTTGAGTATGCTCTCCTCCTGCACTTTGTGTGATCTGGAGGATAAGAAAAATGATTGTTATGTAAAAAAAAAAAAAATTAATAATTCTTGAGTATGCTCTTCTCCTGCATTTTGTATGATCTGGAGGATCAGAAAAAGAATTGTTATGTAAAAAAAAAAGAAGAAAAAAAAAAAGGAGACAAAATAAACTTCATCATTTCAATTGATTCAATAAAAAAAATAAAAATAAAAAAATTTGTTTTCATCATTTCATTTGATTTATAAAAAAAATAAAAATTGTTTTCATCATTTCATTTGATTTAAAAAAAGAAAAAAGAAAAAAAGAAAAAAATTCCAATACATTGTTTTGTTTAATGGAATATATGTGTATTTTTAAATTTTTGAAAATATAACATACATAATTTTATTAAACAAATCAATTATAAAAAAAATGAAAAAATAATTTTTTTTTTTAAAATTGTTTTGTTTACTAAAATATATATGTATATTTTTAAAATTTTTGAAAATATATATATCATTTCAATAACAAATCATTTAAAAAAAAAAGGAACAAAAATAAAAACTTGTCTTATTTTTCTCTATTAATAAATTTAAAAAAAAATAAAAAATAAAAAAATTGAATAAATTGTTTTGTTTAGTAAAATACATATGTATATTTTTAATTTTTGAAAATATAACGTGTAATTTTATTTAAACCAAAAAAAAAAAAAAACACTGAAAACAACATTTAATTGGCTTTGCCATCTCTAAATCAATGATTTGTGTGCTAGTTTGGCTTCAGCCTTCCAATCAACTTGCAAATAAACTTGACTGCGCAACAATTTTGGATTTTGGCCTTCAAATTCGCACCAACCGATAAATCCATTTCATTAAGCTCTCATCTCCAAATTTTGAAAAGAAGTAAAGTTTAAATTGTAATATGGATATTTTTATTTCATTCACGAAACTTTGATTATGAGAGATTTACTGCTGTGAGATGCCATATACGCATTTGAGTTTTGCAGATCCAACCTTTGCAATTGTTAAACAAAATCTGTGATCGAAGGTTCCACAATGCTGCCCAGCACTCTGCAAATCTGATGAAAATATGCTGAGATCAAATCCTGATAAGAAACCATAGAAATTTAGGAACAAGTTCCTTTGGGCTCAGAATTCATCAGACTGCCACAAGAGAAACTGGAGAATACCTTAACAAAATTGAAATTGTGTGCAGAATACTCGTGATAACAATTTCTCTCGTGATAACCATTTCTCTGTAGATCAAAGAGATCATCAACATTGAAAAAGCGTTGAATAAGAAAAGGAGCTGTTGTCAAAACTCTCAGATTGAAATTCGTTGAATAAGAAAAGAATCTGCTGTCAAAGAAGTAAGAAAAGAGAGGCAGAGAGGAAAGCCAAGGGAAACGAGAAATTTGCTCAGAAACTATAGCAACACTGAAGTCATAATCATTTTAAAAATCCATGATTTAGAGAGACCGTTCTTCAGGAAGCTAAGTTTGGTTTCGAATTGAACTCAAATGATCGATGCATGTGGCAATCAGCAAACCAGAAGTCGTATTCCATTGCCAGAAAAACGCAACTGCTATTGACATGTGATTTTGAAACACGT
Organism: Pinus albicaulis; assembly: GCA_034641835.2. Classification (NCBI taxonomy): domain Eukaryota; kingdom Viridiplantae; phylum Streptophyta; class Pinopsida; order Pinales; family Pinaceae; genus Pinus; species Pinus albicaulis. The sequence continues at coordinate 579,617,127 of CM076576.1, read as the reverse complement.
TTTTTGGTTGATTAATGATGAATTTAAAAAAACGGAGACATGGGTTTTTTCGCCAATAGGGTCAATTAGATAACCCAGAAATCGTTTTAAGAAATTCGTGGCGGTCTAGGAGAATTTCTCGGTTCTTTGAAGCCCATTTTTGCCTGCCGCGTGAGGAAAAACGATTTTTTGCACAGTGGAGAGTTTGAGAACGGCACTCTGCATTCATTTCACCCATAATCCAGTTTCCTATATCTCAAGAAAGAATAATTTTAATCGAAATCAAAGTCTATCGTGGCATTCAATCCACATTTCACACAATTTTGATAAATCGAAGAGTTCAAATCGACTTCGTTTACTTTCTGAATGTTGGATTTCATTGTGATTAATTCTTCTCGAATTGCAATGAGCTTCCTTTGTATGAAAATAAGGTGATACAACCTGCTATGTTCCAATGGAAAATTTCTCGCAAAGATTGCCACATGAAGATGAGCAACGTGGAAATCAGTGGCCAAAAAAATGGCATTCAATGTTTTTATTTTTTATTTTTAGTTTCCTTATTTGATAAATTGTTTTGTTTAATTAAATTATATATGTATATATATTTTTTAAAATGTAACATATATAATATTAAAAAAAAAAAAAAAAATTGTATTTTTTGTTATTTACAAAAAAAATAAATTAATTAATAATTTTGAATCAATGAAATGAATAAGTTATTTGCTCACTTTTCTGAAGGTATTGATTAATTTTAGACTGATGATGAAAGATGAATGGCTAACTTTTTATTCAAGATTTCTAGCTACAGAAACCATCGACATTCCGCAGCTAAAGTCCAATTCCGCAGCTGTTCTCCAATTCCGTCGCTGAAAAACCTCATTGTTCAAATCAGCCTAACTTTCTCATACAAAATCAGAATTCGATGATTCAAGTATCGTTGGAAAGGTCTCAACAAGATCTACACAGTGAGAAATCCATCATTAGAGTTTGAAATGGTAAATAATGAAATAAATTGCTGAAAAGAAGCAACATTCAACTTGAGGCACTAATTCCAAAACATGTATAAATTCTTTTGATTTTTCCTTTGAAAACTTGTTTCATTAATACAAATTCTTAGTTTTGTGGGTAAATATCATAACTAAAGAGATTGATCACCTCTCTCCTTTGATAATCTTACATTCCATTGCAGAAGAAGTATTAGTTTTTTTTGCAGGTTCCAAGAGGAAGGACAAATGACTACAAGAGAATGGTGTCTCTCTAAGAGACCAATTTGTTTCATAAGAGGATGATCAGCAACAAAGAGGAAATATGTTGATGTAAAATCAGATCCAAACACTTGAAAAACTTTCAGATACTATTGTCTCCATCACATCCATACCTCATAATAAACCATTCACCTCATTTCACTTCATATTTTCCATTTACATTCACATCCACTTTCTATTTCTTTTTGTCCATTCATAACACACAAATAAAAGCAAGAGGCTCATTCACATGCTTATTTCCCATTGCCATTTCTACTCTCCATTGCCATCTTCCATTTCTTGTCATTTTCATTCCGCAAATAAGCCCTGCTTCAATGCAAATTATTAAGTCCATAATCCTTTGAGTCTAAGTTCTTTGTAAAAACACCTTGAGGCTTGCATGCCTTAATGAAAATTTCTCATGCTGACAAACAATGGGAATACATTAATGTCCCTTGTTCGTCAGATCTTCTAGGTGATTCGACATCGGCAAAATCATTTGTACCTAGCAAGATGTGTTTGGGCATCTTGACTCTCATTGTCATCAATGGTGAGAGTTCTTGTGTTGACTAGTGGCATCCATTAATGGCCACTAAGTCAACAATTTCCTACTATGTTCGATATTAGAACATATTTTCACATAGTAGGAATTGTGCCAATGAGTTTTGAAGACATGAAGACTATTATTTTCAGCATTTTGGAGCAGATTCAGCAAGTTTTAGTAGGAGCAATAAAATGTCATCTTATCCCTTTATCCATGACTCCTCTTGTTCAGACATTTGAAGAAGAATATGATCAGAATTTTGCAGCCACCACACATATAACTCATCCATTCCAAAGGGTAACTTAAAGTACGTCATTTTCTAACTTTTGACCATAGAATTCCATAAAAATCTAGAATGATAATTGTTGGAAAAACATTTCTCTTCATCATTTCATAAAATTGTCAATACCATCAGTTGGGGGGGAATACATTCATCTTCATATCTTACCGTGTCCATATCATACTCAGGATCCCACATACTTCCAACATATATTAACTATTACATTGTTATTATGAGCATATAATGGCTTTTCAAAAAAAAAATGTGCTTAAAGGATAAATTGGATACAAACAAAATCATGGTTGTCACACAAGAACCAACCATTATGCAATTCAATACAGATATACTTTGCAAAATAATCAAAATATCATTATGCAAAGTTCAAAGATTCAAAGATCAAAATAGAATGCAACGAAAAAAAAAAAAAATTGGTTGTAACACAAGAACCAACCATGTTGCAATTTAAGTAAAACACTTTGCAGAAATATAAAGTTATTAGATGATATCATGCAAAGTTAAGCCAAAGCTCAACGATCAAAAGAGTTAATGTAATATATATTGCATGAGGACATGCAATAACTTCAGCTGGGGGGTATGTTGGGTCTTGAAAATGTCATTCATTTCCATTACACTTTCACTATTATGTCCATTATATCACCTCCATTTCACTACTATGTCACTACATTCATCCCACTTCATTATCATTGGGCCACATTTATGTTTTTCCAAACTTTATTAATTCTTAGCCTTTTAAAGTGAATTTGTGGTTAAAAATTAGAAAATTATGTGCATATGCTTATACCTAAAAAGTGGGTTGAGATTGTTGACATGTGTAGATCAAAATGAGACTTCTAGAAGACCCTTATGTGGCACTCTAAGGACAAATTCGAATTTGGTTGGATAAGATCATGGGATCATGAGGATATGTGTCTCATTTCCTTGTTGTATTGAAACTCTAAGAGGATATGTGTCTCATTTCTTAGTTGTGTTGAAACTCTAGAAAGACATGTCTTTTCATTTCCTATTTTGATTGTAACTCTAGAGATGGAGGGAGAGATTCATGGACTCCCATTAATGAGATAAATCCTCATATTTTGTATAAATAGGAGAAACTTTCTCCTATCATGGGTAGTGAAAAAATAGTGAAAAATAGGAGAAGGAGAATAGAGAGTGTTTTGTAACAAAGCTTAAAATGGAATGGGATGTAGATTTGTGAGTTTTTCAATAAAGAAGTTCCTTGATGGTGTTTTGATTACAATTTTAAGGAGCTGAAGAAGGATTACACTAAATTGGTAGCAGAGGGCCCCTGCTATTCAAGGAGGATTTGCATGTTTTCTAGATAAGTTGTTTTCAATTCTGTTTTGTCATATTTCCTTACTTAGATTGCTTTCTGAAATCATAGCTTTTAGCATTATTTTTCATGTCATTTTCTTAGATAAAGGATCCTTGTGATATTGCAGTTAGTCTCTTTCTCAAGCTCTTCCAATACATCTCTATTAAATGAATGGGATTCAATTGTGATATTTTGAGTTATTAGCATTTCGTTTTCTGTTATTTAGTTAAAAAAGCAAAATCCTCATTTGTTAGATCTATTTAGTGTTTACATTATATTTCTTTAGGCAGAGTCAGTAAGAGGGCCAGAAGCTTATGGTTTCATCATTTCTAGTAAAGGTGAAATAACCAGTAAAAGCCCCTACTGTCAATCTCTGTATAAGAAATATTTTGTTCACACAATTTTAGATCAGATTCCTCATTATACTGTAGTTAGTCTCTTTCAAAAGCTTTTCCAATAAACCTCTAATTCACAAATGGGACTAAGTTGTAGTATTGTGAGTTATTGATTGTTTTGCTTCATTAAAGGTCTTTATCACATGATGATTAATCTCTTTCACAAGCTCTTCCAATAAACCTCTAACTCATGAATGAGATTTAGTTGTAATGTTATAAGTTGTTTCAACATTTCATAGGAGATCCTTACTACATTATAGTAATCTTTTTCTCAAGCTCTTCCAATAAACTTCTATCAAATGAATGAGATTTCACTATAATGTTTTAAGTTACTGTTTGTTTCAACATTTCCTTTTATGTTTTAGGAGATCCTCATTGCATTAAAATTAATCTTTTTCACAAGCTCTTCCAACAAATATCTAACTAAATGAATCAGATTAAGTTGTAGTGTTTTGAGTTACTTTTCATTTCATGAATGTTCATTTGCAAGCTAGGATATCCATGGATTAGAATGCTCTATTTTTCATCATTTTCCTAATTGGGGATATAATTTACACTCTGTTTTGAGTCTAAGGTTTCTTTTTTTTCTTCTTTTTGACATAGATTTGATTTCATCTTTTGAACATTGAGTAGCGTACTAAGTACTAAAAAGACAAAACCCCAAAAACAATAAGAAAAACACATACAACGAAGTAAGGAAGAGGTCACTTAAGCACATATAGTGCACCACACTTCATCAGTTTACTAGCCCTAGTTGATAATTTATGTTAGCAATTTAGGACACTAAATTGACTGGACACATTCCTGATACCCATTATTGTATGTAGAGTCTACACGTGGAAGGTATTATTCTCATTTCTTTGGATGGTGAATCACATGCATTCTCAACATGTCCTTAAGGATCCTATTTTTCATCTTTGTTTTCTCATCCATTTATGGATGATAAGTTGTATTGGAAGCTAATTATGTCCCCAATCCTACAAATAGTTCCTTCCAAGAGGTTCTACAATTTTCCTCTTTCAGGGCATTCTTCTACAAAATGAACATACCCCAACGTTAGTGCTACAAAATTCCCATTGATTGTATGTTTATTGATTCAATAGAATGGAACCTATTGATCCTAATCTCTTAAGCTACCAGAATTTTCCAAGATATTTTACTTCTGTGATGTTATCATAATTACATTTAAAAGAGCATAAAAAAAACCACATGTGCATGCCTAAAGAAGAGGAAAGATAATGATGATCAAAAAATCAAGAACATAACACATTGATAATGTTCACCTAATGTGGGTTACGTCTCCAGGCTCGGTGTAAAGAGTGTGGAGGCCGCTTCATAAACTGTTGTAAATGATGATGATATAGATGGAATGTTCTTTGTCATTACAAGGATAAATACCCTCAACCAGAGTGGCTTGTATATCCACAAGGCTTTCTCCTTATAGGAACTCTCACTCAAAATGGGTTTCCCTTCAACATGAAAAGCTAATTAAATCTCTCAATAATGTGTTGGAAATGTTGTCATTGATGGAAAAGGACAATAGCAGAAGCAAAGTAAAAAGATGAACCAGTCGAGCAGCAGAGAGCATGAAACATGAAGCAGAGACAGTTGTAGAGTCTATCGACAGAAGTCGAGCAGCAAAGAGCATAATTTCGCAAGGGTTTATAAAAGGAACTAATTGGATTCACAGATTGAGTGAAACCGAGCTGGAGCCACATTGAGTCTTGTTGAAACAAATGCCTTTGTGCAAAGCATTGGCAGCAAATTGAATTTGAGGGTTCACTGTTTGAAGAAGGACCTTGGTTCTGGTTGAGGGTTCTGAATTATATATGTGAGTGTGGGTGAATTAGGCTCGTGAAGGAAATGGAGAACTAACCAGTGGAATTGTAGAATCTGCGCATCAGAATCGTGGAGTTATATGAGCTTCGAAGGCACGAAAGTGATATGAAGGTCTGAAGAGGATCGATGAAGAATAAAGCTTGACTTGGATCGATTTCCATTATATACTCTGTTTTTGAGGAGTCGAGCTCGGGATTGGAAATAGAGCAATGGCCCGCAAAGTCTAAAGAATCATCGAGGGCTTTCAACTTACAATTAAGGGTGGAGCTATGTATCAAAGGGAGAAGAACCGAAATGAGAAGTTATATATCAAATAAATGAATTATTGATAGTACGCGGGATGGAACCATGTGCAAACCAGAACCGTGAAGGAACAGTGACAGTGGTTTTTGAACACCATATGGTTTTCATCACACCACCTTTGTTTGATAAGTTGTATTCCCAATTCGAACGCGAACAAGGCCATCGGCTGACACGTGGCTGTAAGCGATTTGGAAATATAGCCCTTATCGCATGCCATCGCGCGTTAACTGTCGACTGAGGACTCCATGCGATATCGACGTACGCCATCCGATCTGGAGGCGGGTCCATCGAACGGTAGTTGCACATCAACTAGCACGAAAGATAACTCAAGGGACAGCACGATAAGCGGTTGGGCCCCAGTTCATCACGCAGAGTCTGAGGTTTAAAACCCGTGCTTTTAATCTGCGCGACACTCATTGATTACCGTCGGATCAGTTGGATGGGGCGCGATGCGATTGTGACCATCGGATGAAATGGTATGTATGCGTGGGTCCAATATTATTTTATTGTTGGTGGTTGATTGGTAATCAAGTTGGGGATGTGTAAGAATGAATGTATATATATACAGTGTGCGAATAATACACGAAGGCTCATATGATATAGTTGGATGCCATGGTATTAAATCCACCAATCCGAACTTAGTTTATGTGATATATTACGAGGTTAATTGAACCAAAACCAAGTTGTAAAGTTGAATGTACAAGGTTTGTTAATGAACACTGAGTCGATGTATGTAAGGGTATTCGAACATTGGCTGGGTTTTATTAAAAGAACAATGTATATGCTTGAGGGTTTATAACCTTATTAAAGGAAGGCTCCGCACAGTATTGAAATTGTCAATTGAGACTATTGTGAGTTGCCAGATTGTGGATTTGTATTGGAGGCAATTTTTGGGATGCATTTTTTTAATGCACAGAGAAAGTTTAATGTGAGTTGATAATGCTGTGACCGAATATATCTATGTATTCAGATAATCATGTGTGAGCGCTCAAGTTTGTGCAGAATTCAAAAATTTAGAAAGTAAAGTTAGCCTTCGATTAAGAGTTGGAGAAATGAAATTGACTATGGTTTGAACCATGAAATAAGAAAAGCTTCCACATGTAAATATTGCCATATTGTGAAGTTATTTGGGCCATGAATTTTTAAATCAGTTATATAGATATATAGCAGGTACACAATTGCAGTGAACAGGTGAATATACACAGGAATGAAAATGTGGGTTTGACAGGTATACACGCACAGGTGCACAGAGTTGCAGTAAACAGAAGTATACATGACAGTTGCATGACAACAATAGAAAGTACAAAACCAGCAAGCCAAGGGCTGAGTGAAGTTTATGTATTGAAACTGAAAATGTAAATGTTTAATTTTTTTTATATTGTTTGTGATGCAAAGGCAAGTATCCTAAGGAAAAGAAAAATCCCACTGTAACATGGAAACTTGTACATATTGTTATATTTTTAAAATGAGTTGGAAAAAGGAATGAGAAGACAGAAGCCAAAGAGTCATGGCTGTTCACTTCAAATTCCTTGTGGAATACAAACAGTCATGTGATGAACTCTATATACAATATCAACTTGATATGCATAGAGAGGTTAGAGAGAGTAAGGATAGAGAATGAAAAGTATAGAAGATTGAGGCAGAGAAGATAAGGAATAAAGGAGCAGAAAGAGATGCTACAGAACAGAGCTGATATCTGAGGAAAGTCAGAAAACATTTCTTTTAATAAATTGAGGAAGTTGGAGCTTCCCTATCAAGTTGAAGCTTGATGGCTGTCAGTTGTAGCTGACTGAGGTTGGAGCTTCCTATAGGTTGGTGCCTGCAGAAAATTGAAGGGAGTTGGAGCTTCCTTGCAAGTTGTAGCTTGCAGAATTGAGGTTGGAGCCTCCTGTAGGTTGGTGCCTGCCGAAAAACAGTGGTGAGAGGGAGTTGGAGCTTGCCTTTGCATCACAACAATAATAAGATGTGGTTTTCTCCCTTTATGGGTTTCCACTTAAATCTTCTGTCTCTATCTATGTTGCCTGTGTGCTGAGATGATTTATCAAATCTCCTTAATGTTTTCTGCTCTCATAATAAGGTTGATGTCACATTAATTTAATTCTTGCTGCAACATATTAAGATTGTTCATATACTAAGGTTGATTATAAAAGTAAGCTGTAATTTAGCTGATAAAATTTAAAAAATTCATGTATGTGTTAAACTGATTCACCCCCCCACCTCTCAGTTTAACTAATAATTCAACAATTGGTATCAGAGACAAGTGTTTGGTCTCAACCTAGTCTCATAAATTGAGTTCATTTAATTGTCAACCAGGGTTGGTAGACTGCTGAAATGAAGTGCACCGTATGTGCCTAGGTGTTTGTCTCTTAATGCGTTGTGTTTAGTGTTTTATGATGTTTTTGGTCTTTTTGGTAGTTTTATGTTCACAAGGAAAATGACTAGGAAGCTAATGGAAAGAAGCTACTGGTTAAAAACAGAGTGAAGCCTAATTGGTTGATGACAAATGACAGATGCAATTGCAAATATTGAAACAGAATCAAATCTAAACTATGACTAAGCAGAAACAAAGCTTGATAATGAATTTTAAGCAAATGATTCAAAACAGAAACTCAACTTGTCCAATTATTTCATCAAAGGTATTTTGGGAGAGTTTGAGAAATGGTCAGCTAAGTATACAAATTCTCCTAATCTAAACAATTAAACCATCAGCTTATAATGAGACAATATTTTATCCATGATTAAATATTTGTAAAAACATATTTGGAGAAAAATATTGTTGACATCATAGGATCTTCTACTCTAAGACTAGTTCCTAACTCTATTTTGCAACTCAGTTTTATACCACTACACTCCACTCAAAGGTTATAGATTTTTAGAATAGTCTTTTGAGGAAATGTTTGTTTGTGAGATGATAAGGAAGTTGCAAAATTACTTCAGGCCTTGAAATGATATTGTCTTCTGTTCATATGGTTATGAATCAATTATAGATTTGGAACAAGAAGAGGTTTGTAAATAATGAAGGCTGTTTTGTTAAGTTTAACAACTGAAGTAATCTAATATGTAGTGGATGACAACTAAATGTGGAGTGAAAATGCAATGAGTTAAGCTAAAACTGAACTTAAGATGTCACTAGTCTAAGACAATGCTGAACTAACAAGCCATTATCAAACTTTAAAACAAATAACAGAGCATGAGTTAAATGCAATTAGACTCCGGAGTATCCTAACTAAGCTATCATGCATTATTCTATGGAATTATACAGTCTATTTTGTCCATCATGATTGGTATTTTGGAAGAGTTTCTTAGAACAATCCTAACTGTACAATTTAGTGCAAATGCAAACATAAAGACTGAAAGCAATTAAAAACTAAGATATCATAGCTATCTCCTACCCATCATTATGATATTTTGGAAGAGTGTTTTAAGAGCAAGAACAGCTATGGTACTTAGTGCAAACACACAACTGAAACGTTCAGGATCACAGTCATGCTTAAGACATCATAAGGATTTTTTGGAAGAGTTTCTTCTTTTGGAAGAGTGCTTAGAATAAGTATAACTGTGATGGTGAACAAAAGAAATTACAATTAAGCCCTACAACACTATAGCCATTTCCCTTTCATTATCATGATCTTTTGGAAGAGCTTCTTCTTTTGGAAGAGTTTTTAGAACGAGTATAACTATAGTGGCTAATGAAAACAACTACGAATTCAAACTTCAAAAACGTAAAAACAACTAAGATACTTATCTAAATTATGAAAGTAAAGCCATGCAGGAGGCAGGGGCCCTCTACCACCAGACGGAATCTAACTCCAAATCAAATCAATGCTTTCAAAACAATACTGCCTTCTTCATTAAAGGAGAAATAACTTGAACAAAGTAATCTACATCTTCAGAAATGTAGCACAGAATCTAGGCAAAATCTAGCCTAGCTCTCGGTTTCCCAAGTGTTTTTATAACAAATTTACATAACAAGACTTGCAACAATTCGAGGATCATTGTCTTTCCTTATCGAAATCACATTAGGACTCTTGAAGATGGCAACGTAAAGAGAAAAAGGACATCTGGACTAAGACAGTCCTATTAGAAGTCTGCCTTCCTAAATGTGTTCCCACGTACCAAAACCATATCCAGAATTCGGTTTTTCCTTCATGGTGAGCAACGAACAATGTAGAAATGACGTGGAATATACCCATATGCGGTTTTTCTTGAGAGACCACCTGGAACATGCCTAAACGTGAAGATAGCTGTAGAATTGCCGGTTAGCTACGGAATGTCTGCATTCTGCAGCTAGTTCCGGTCAAAATGCATTATAATGACAAAAATCACAAAACTTAGCAAGTTAGTCATGTTAATCATTCTAAAAGTAATTTTAAATAAATTCATTGATCAATTGGGTCTGGGATAACAATGGACAAAGGAAAATGAGGTAAAGTAAGATGAAAGAAAGCACAATCTTGAGGCTCAACATACCCCCACTACTGACTTCTTACATGTCCTCATGCAACTTATTCCATAAGCTCAGAGGCTTCTGCAAGAACATCTAATCCTCTCCTTCTTCTTTGCCTGGAAGCTAAAGATCTTCTGGGTTTTCTGATGACAAGTTTGAACCTTAAGTTGGTAAGTGCCCTGATTAGCTTCTTGTTCCTCTTTTTCAACTTTTCATTAGTCTTTTCCACTTTGTCCATATGTAGAGATAAGGTTGAGTTCATATTGGTTTTGAGTTTGACTTGTTCCTTCAGAATATCATTCTCATTTTTGATGTGTGTATTAAGTATTTCCAGCTCATACCTATCCCTTCTTAACACATCTATTTCGGACAGTGGAGGACTAGGGGTTCTATCTCTACTCTCTGAAGCTTTCCTTTCCAAAGTTTCAACATAGTCATAAACTTCTTGCTGAGCAGGATCAATTTCAGGGGTTCCTTCATTAAAATCCTCTTCAACATTTTCTTCAATATATGTTTCCTCATCTTCTATATGTATCACCCCTGTTTGTTTGATCTGAGTTTTCCTTAGTTTCCCCTTTAGTCTATGGCTTCTTCTTGGCTGGGAAGATCCCTCTCCTTTTTCTGTGGCAGATTTTTTGATTACCTTCTCTTTCTTAAGTTGTCTCTTAATCTGAGTCAACTTCTCTGAGATTATTTCTTCACTACTTTCCTGGACTGTTTTGTCAATTTCAATTTTAGAAGCTCTCCATTTTCTGCTTCTCCTTGTAGGCTATTGTTCAGGTGAGGGCTCTTTTGGCTCTTCAAAATGATTTCTTATCAAGAAATTATCCCAAGTATCATTTGTTTTGGCTAAATGGTGTTCAATTAAAATCTTAACCAAGCCATGATGGTATAGAGTTGTCTCTAAGAATTGAACTCTTCTTTGAACACAAGAAGCCATCTTTTTCAAACTTTGAAGCAAGAAATAGGGTAGGTTTAACTCTTCCTCCAGAAAATGCATTATCAGTCTAATGTGATAAACATAAAATGTGCCATATCTACCTTCACATGTAATAAATTTTTGCACAATAAGTAGTATGTTTCTCCATTTATTTTTCAATGCAGAACTTGGAATTCCCTTATTAAACACAGTGACATCCATACCTAGTGATTTTAGAATTTGCTTCCAGGATTCATTATGGAATTCTCTGTTTTTGAACCATCTTTCTCCATTTCTAAGCAATCCTGTAGCTTCTGCAACGAAAACCTCAGTGACAGTGAATTTAACATCTCCCACTTCAACCTCAGCTCCTCTAAATGACCTTGCAAATGTTTTAGTGACTTCTTTGTGGAAGCCATTAAATTTCTCAAGAAATTGTAGCCATCCTACCTGTTGCAACATTTCTTTACATTGAGGGTATCCTTCCAGGTATTTTGTACCCATTGGTTCGGTTCTTACAATAAGGCCCATAATTGCTTCTTCAATGTTCAGATTAATACTTTTTCTGCCCACGGAAACAATAACTTTCACCTTCAAATTGATATATCTCTGGTTCTCGGTGACAATGGCTTCAAACTTCGGACTGATATGCCTCTGGTTGACAGTGACAAATGGCTTCAAATTCTACACTGATATACCTCTGCATTTACAGTGATAATGCTCAATCTCTGCTCACGGTGATAGTGCTTTAATCTCTGCTCACGGTGATAGTGCTTTGATATTCAAACTGATATACCCTTTGCTCTGTTCACGGTGATAGGGATATCTCTGTTTTGCGGAATGAAGGGCTGGCTACAGAATGGAGTGATGGAAGTAGTTACGGAATGAGTTAATGGAGTGAGGTGGAGAAAATGAATTAATGAGTGAAAAGACTGCGGAGATTTTTACAACGGAAAAGAAAATCATCATTGAATGATTTGGTTGGGTGACGTGAGGAAATCAAACACTTCAACCTTTTTAACCGCTTAAATGATGTCGGGTATAGAATTTGAAATGAGAGATTTTTTATCCAAATTTTGTGAAGGGTATATTGGACATGTTCAATAAAAATAATCAAAACAACTTTTGCGAATGATTCATAACTAAAACTATGCTAAAGTTTATGAAATGCCATTATAATCTAAACTTGTTACCTCTTCTTTTCATTTTCTTTTTGTGGTCTTTGTCTTCTTTGTTCTACTTTGGAAGAGTCTTCATAATCCTTCTTGATTCTTCTTATTCATGGATATACTAGATCATCTTGTTGCAATTAAAATGTCTGCTGATTAGTGCCTTTAGGATTTGTAGCTGCGGAATGACTGTCTGGCTACGGAAAGTCTGATCAGCTGTAGAATGTCTGTTAAGCTGCAGAATGTACCTGTAGAGTATTTTAATCATGGAATGGAGTGGTTTGGGATATAAGTGATATGTTATATGAATGAAGATGGATGATGAGTCATGATATGTATGAAGTGGATGATGAAATGGAATGAATTCAATTTATGAAATGGAGTGGAAGAATATAAGAACTGCCCTGCAATCCATGACATGTGTTACTCATTTGCAGCAAGACATCAAACTTTAAATTTTGACATGGAAATGAGGTGGATGAAGTATGGAATGAGATGAATGATATATGGAATGAAGTGAAGTATGAATGAATGAATGAAATAGAGTATGGATGGATAAGTGAATGGAATGAAATGAAATGAAATGCATCATAAGTACAATGGATATGAACTTATGATTTTGTAACAGCTGCTTGCAAAAAAAAAATGGGAAAAGTTAGAGTGTCAGAAAAAACTCTGATTTTCACCCTATCTTTTCTGTATAAACATGCCAATCAATGATTGGTTTTCATGTTTATACTTTTATTTATTTATTTTTTTTTTTTTTTTTAAAGAGAAATGCTTCAGAAAATTTAATCAAGTTGATGAAGAAGAGAGATTCTTCTTCATTAACTTCACATCACTGCTTTCTTGGAATTTCTTGAAAAATTCTTCTCTTGAGAGTGGTTTGTGATACTGCTTCAATCTATGACCATTCACAAGAAAAGTGACATCTTCTTCATCTATTTTCCTAATTTTTACTGCTCCATTGTCAAAAATTTTAACAATTTCATATGGCCCAAGCCAATGTGTTTGAAATTTACCTTGAAAATCCTTGAATTTTGAATCAAACAAGAGAGCCCAGTCACCTTCTTTGAATTTCTTCTCTTTGATGTACTTGTCATGCCATCTAGCCCTTTGTTGTTGGACTAGACTTGTTTTCTGAACTGCATCTTGTCTGATCTCATCCAATTCATTAATTTTCTCCAGTCTATGCTTTTGTGCCTCCGTTAAATCAAGTCCTAGCTGAACTGCCATCTTGAAGGTTTGAATTTGGAACTCCATGGGAAACAAAACTTGCTTTCCATAAACAAGCTCATAAGGAGTATGGCCTGTTGTGTTTCTCCATGTAGTTCTATAGGCCCACAAGGCTTGAGGAAGCCTATCTACCCAATCTCTTCTATGTAAATGAACAGTCTTTGTTAGGATTCCTTCAATGACCTTATTAGTAGATTCCACTTGACCATTTGCTTGTGGATGATAAAGAGTAGATTTTCTATGCCTGATTTTGTACCTCTCCATCATTTGCTCCACTAGCCTTGATGTAAATTGAGCTCCTTGATCTGTAACAATTTCCCTTGGGACACCAAAACGAGTAAAAATATCCTCAAAAAGAAAAGTAACTACAGATGATTCATTAACAACAAGTAATGGCTTGGCTTCTACCCATTTAGTAACATAATCGGTGCAAACTAATATATACCTTTTCTGTCTTGATGGAGGACTAATAGGTCCTACAAAATCCAAAGCCCATTTTTCAAAAGGTTCAATATGTACCTGAGGTTGTAATGGCATCTCACCTGAAGGAGAAGGTTTCCCTACCCTTTGGCAACTGTCACACCTTTTGAAATACTCTTTAGCATCTTTAAACAAGGATGGCCAATAATATCCTAAATGAAGGATCTTATAGGCTGTCCTCTTATCAGCAAAGTGTCCGCCACAAGGTTCATCATGACATGCTTTGAGAATCTCGGGCATCTCATCTTCCCGAACACATCTCCTAATGATCAAATCTGGACCTGTCTTGTACAACTCATTAGCAACCCATGAATATTTTGCACTATCATAAATGATTTTTCTTTTATCCCTTGCATTCATTATTGAAGGAAATTTTCCTGAAACTAAATAATTAGCAATATCAGCAAACCATGGAGTTTGAGTAGAAATTGCAAAAAGATATTCATTAGGAAATTGATCTTCAACTGGAGTGTCATCTTTGATATTTTGGAGTCTAGATAGGAAATCAGCTACTGTGTTTTGTTTTCCAGGCCTATCTAGAATAGTAATGTTGAATTCTTGTAAGAGAAATAACCATCTTATCACTCTACCATTAGTGATTGATTTGTTCATTAAATATCTAATTGCAGAATGATCAGTGTGAACAAAAGTTTCATAGCCTGTTATATAGTGTCTAAATTTGTTTATGGCATGAACAACGGCTAAAAACTCTTTTTCAGTTACAGTATAGTTTAACTCTGCAGGAGTCAAATTTTTACTGGTATAATAGATGGCATAGGGAATCAAATATTTTTGTCCCAATACTGCTCCTAGAGCTGTATCGGAAGCATCTGTCGAGATATGAAAAGGTAACTTCCAGTTAGGTCCCCTTAATATAGGTGCTTGAGAAATTTTGGTTTTCAGGGTTTCAAAAGCTAACTGGCAATCAGAAGTCCACTTGAATTCACAATCTTTGGTGAGTAATTTGAAGAGTGGAGATGCTATCTTGGTAAAGTTTTCTATAAATCTCCAATAATACCCTGTAAATCCTAGAAAACTTCTAACATCTCTTTGACAACTTGGAATGGATAGGTTAGAAATGACTTCAACTTTTGCCTCATCAACTCTAATCCCATCCCCTGAAATGTGGTGCCCTAAAACAATACCTTCGGTAAACATCATAAAACATTTTTCATGACTAAGTGAAAGGTTTGCTTCTTGACATCTTTTTAAGACTTTTTCCAAGTTTTCTAAAGCTTCTTCAAATGAGTTTCCATAAACTGTGAAATCATCCATGTACACCTCTACACAATCATGTATTAGATCTGAAAAAATTCCTAATACTGCCCTTTGGAATGTTGCAGGTGCATTTCATAATCCAAATGGAAATACTCGGCAAGCATAGGTACCCCAAGGACAGGTAAATGTGGTTTTGTCTTGATCTTCAAGTGCTACTTGGATTTGATTGTAACCACTAAACCCATCTAGGAATGAAAAGTACTTTTTGCCAGCTAATGTATCTAATACTTGATCTATGAAAGGTAAGGAAAAATGGTCTTTAAGAGTAGCTTTATTCAGTTCTCGGTAGTCAACACACACCCTCCATTTTCCATTTTTCTTTGGCACAATTACCAAAGGAGAAACCCACTGACTATCTGAAATAGGATAGATGAAATTAACATTTAATAATTTTTGCAATTCTTCTTTAACAATTTCCCTAAGATTTGGATTCATCCGTCTTTGAGGTTGTCTGATTGGTTTGCAATTTTCCTCTATATAGATGTGATGAGTGCAAGTCTCGGGGCTTATCCCTTTCATGTCAGTGTATTCCCATGCATATGTAGAATAATGTCTCTGTAATACTTTGACTAACTCTTCTTGTTGAGATTTTTCTAGGTTCTTGTTTATGTTCAAGGTTTTGCCTGGAAAAATATCACTTGTAGAGCTGCCAAATTTGTCCATAGAATGAAGAGACATCTGCCTTGATGACAAAAAATCAATATTGGATCCCTCTTGAAATTATTCATGTTTGTGTTCTGGAGAGGATTTAAATTTTTCTAGAGTATTTAGAATTTGATTATCTTCACTAATTTCTGAAATTGTGAAGAGAGGTTGTAAATCTTCTTCATCCTCTATCCATTGAGTGTCATCTAGATCTGTAATTGTCCTAGCTGGAGGATATAAAGTGAATTTCTTAGTTGAACTACCATCAAAGATGTACATATCACCGGATCTACAACTAATAAAAGCATCAGCTGTAGCCAACCAAGGTCTTCCTATTATAACAGGATGTCCTCCTAGATTATTCTTAGGAGTTAGGATCATGAAATCCACAGGGTACTCCCAAGAATCTAGGGACACTGGAATGTCTTCTATTACCCCATCAGGTTTGATCACAGATCTGTCTGCTAATTGTAATAATGTGGGTGTAAAGAAAAGATTAGGAAGTTTCAGTTTATCCATGATTTGTCTACTCATGATATTGATTGCTGCTCCTAAATCAATGAGTGTGTTTTGGATTTCAATTCCATTGATGTGAATTTTAACAACTGGATTTCCTGGGTCAAGATACTTTGGAATAGAAATCTTGCCCATCATAATGTCTGCTATTTTTCCTGCCAATTGAATTTTCTTTGTTTCTCTTATTCTTTTTCTTGTTTTCTTCATACTAAACTCCTTTATTGTTTTGGCTAAAATTGGAATTTCCTTGATGGCTTGTAATAATGGAATTTTAATGCAAACATTTCTCAGCTCATCTAGGAAATCATAATTAGGCACCATAATTTTTTTTTCTACACCTCTATCAATTTGTAATCTTTCCGGAAAGGGAGGTATAGAAGTAGATGTAGATGGTTGCTCTAATACAGGAGTTGAATTTATTGGATCTTTTTGCTTTAATTTTTCAGTGTTTGGGTCTTGAAAGGATGTGTCTTCATCAAGACTTTTATTCACCCGTAGAGAGTCTTCCTAAGAGTTATCTTGTTCTTGTATGATCACAGAAGGTTTCCTCTTTTCAAGTATTCTTCTAGACCTAAGTTGAACATCACTAAGGTCTAAAGGAGTAATTAAATAAGTTGGAAACTGTTGGCCTTCTATCATGTATGTGTTCTAAGGATTTTTATTATTGGGGTTTGGTATGGGTTGAGCAGGCAATTGATTTGATTTTTGAGGGAATGGTAATGAAAGTGGTTGATTTTGATGTGGTTGGTTCTGATGATGTTGTTCAGGATTTTGTTGAAGATTTTGAGGAAAATTTTGTTGAGGATTTTGAGGATAAAAATGTGGGTATGGTGGATAGGATGGTGGATACTGATAGTATGGGGAGTATCTTCCATAGGAACTTTGTGATCCTTGTGCCCAAGCTGGAGATTGATTTTGAAATTGAGGCCAAGGTTGCTGCCAAGAATTCCAAGGTGGAGGTTGATTATACATTTTATCATGGAATCCTTGTGTCTGAGGTCCTTGCCAAGGCCTTCTAGATACAGAATTGAGAGACTTTGTGGAATCTGTAGGAGTTCCTCCTGAAAGACAGCCTTGAGACCAGGAAGAGAAGGACAATTTTTGGTCTCATGTTTTTCAGAACAAATGACACAGGTCTCTGCAACTTTTACATCCAATGGACACTCTCTCAAGGCATGTTTCTTTCTACATTTGGGACAAAAGATTGCCAAGGCATCTTATTCAGCTTTTTGCTTGTTTTGTATCTTAAGGGTGTCTATTTGTTCACTAAGACTCCCTAAGATATCAGATTTGAAATCATCAAGCATGTGTCCTATTTCTGATCTACTTACTGTTCCAGAAGCAGACTTACTTGCCCTTGCAAGAGCAGGATCTCTTGGACCTTTGACAGTTTTAGATTTCCCTCTTGAAAGGTTGATACATAACTTAGATATTTCAGGTAATGTGAGCTGTGATATATCCCCTTTTCCCATCATGTTAAGGATATCCAACCATTCATCCTTAATTTTTTTCAACAAAAGAGCTTTTAAGGTGTCTTGATCTAGGTTTTCCATTTTTTCTCTTTTGATGTTGTAATGAAATCTCTCCAACAAATCTTCTAAGTTTTCATCTTCTTTTTGTAACATCTTAAAAACTTCTTCCTTATGATTAACTGGCATACAATAATCCAGATACCTCTCTAGAAATGCTTGTTTCATGTCTTCCCATGTCCTAATAGAACTGTTGATCAGACTCATAAACCACTTCAGTGCTGCTCCTTTCAAGGTTGAAGGAAATAATTTCAGTTTTTGAGCATCTTGTAAGTAGTCATAAGTTATACACAGAACTTCAAATTCAAATAGGAAGGTTTCAGGATCTTCAGTTTTAAGTCCATAGAAGTTTGGAAGGACAGAGGGTGAAATGTTTTTCATGGTTGTATTGGTTTCTTCATCAATTATAGGGAACCCAAAAGAGCTTCCTATTTCTCTTCTACCTCTTCCTCTATCTGCACCTCTACCTCCTTCTCCTCTACCTCCTTCTCCTCTACCTCTACCTCTACCTCCAAATAGTGTGTGTTCTCCATTAAAGACTCCTCCTCCTGCTTCTTCTACCATGGTTGACTCTCCTGTGGAAGTGGAAAGGTTTGTGTCCCTAACAGGAGTTTTTAAATCTTCTTCTATGGCAGGTTCAGTGGATGAAGTGGAAGGTTTCTCTAATGGAATAGCTGACCTTAGATCTTCTAGAAGTCTAGGATCAGTAAAGGATGGAATGTGGGTCTGAGTTGAAGGTGTACTAGCTCTGGATCTAGATGAAACAAGTGGTGTTCTAGAAATCAAACTTCTGCTTCTGCTGCTTATGAATCTTCCCCTTGAATCTCTCTCCCTACGCATATAATTGTTTTTGGATGCTAAGAAACAAAGGTTACCTAGTTTTCACTTCCCCGACAACCGCGCCAAAATGTTTGGTCTCAACCTAGTCTCCTAAATTGAGTTCATTTAATTGTCAACCAGGGTTGGTAAACTGCTGAAGTGAAGTGCACCGTATGTGCCTAGGTGTTTGTCTCTTAATGCGTTGTGTTTAGTGTTTTATGATGTTTTTGGTCTTTTGTGATGATTTATGATGTTTTTGGTCTTTTTGGTAGTTTTATGTTCACAAGGAAAATGACTAGGAAGCTAATGGAAAGAAGCTGCTGGTTAAAAACAGAGTGAAGCCTAATTGGTTGATGAAAAATGACAGATGCAATTGAAAATATTGAAATAGAATCAAATCTAAACTATGACTAAGCAGAAAAAAAGCTTGATAATGACTTTTAAGCAAATGATTCAAAACATAAACTCAACTTGTCCAATTCTTTCATCAAAGGTATTTTGGGAGAGTTTGAGAAATGGTCAGCTAAATATACAAATTCTCCTAATCTAAACAATTAAACCATCAGCTTATAATGAGACAATATTTTATCCATGATTAAATATTTGTAAAAACATATTTGGAGAAAAATATTGTTGACATCATAGGATCTTCTACTCTAAGACTAGTTCCTAACTCTATTCTGCAACTCAGTTTTATACCACTACACTCCACTCAAAGGTTATAGATTTTTAGAATAGTCTTTTGAGGAAATGTTTGTTTGTGAGATGATAAGGAAGTTGCAAAATTACTTCAGGCCTTGAAATGATACTGTCTTCTGTTCATATGGTTATGAATCAATTATAGATTTGGAACAAGAAGAGGTTTGTAAATAATGAAGGTTGTTTTGTTAAGTTTAACAACTGAAGTAATCTAATATGCAGTGGATGACAACTAAATGTGGAGTGCAAATGCAATGAGTTAAGCTAAAACTGAACTTAAGATGTCACTAGTCTAAGACAGTGTTGAACTAACAAGCCATTATCAAACTTTAAAATAAATAACAGAGCATGAGTTAAATGCAATTAGACTCCGGAGTATCCTAACTAAGCTATCATGCATTATTCTATGGAATTATACAGTCTGTTTTGTCCATCATGATTGGTATTTTGGAAGAGTTTCTTAGAACAATCCTAACTATACAATTCAGTGAAAATGCAAACATAAAGACTGAAAGCAATTAAAAACTAAGATATCATAGCTATCTCCTACCCATCATTATGATATTTTGGAAGAGCATTTTAAGAGCAAGAATAGCTATGGTACTTAGTGAAAACACACAACTGAAACGTTCAGGATCACAGTCATGCTTAAGACATCATAAGGATTTTTTGGAAGAGTTTCTTCTTTTGGAAGAGTGCTTAGAATAAGTATAACTGTGATGGTGAACAAAAGAAATTACAATTAAGCCCTACAACACTATAGCCATTTCCCTTTCATTATCATGATCTTTTGGAAGATCTTCTTCTTTTGAAAGAGTTTTTAGAATGAGTATAACTATAGTGGCTAATGAAAACAACTACAAATTCAAACTTCAAAAACGTAAAAACAACTAAGATACTTATCTAAATTACGAAAGTAAAGCCGTGCAGGAGGCAGGGGCCCTCTACCACCAGACGGAATCTGACTCCAAATCAAATCAACGCTTTCAAAACAATACTGTCTTCTTCATTAAAGGAGAAATAACTTGAACAGAGTAATCTGCGTCTTCAGAAGTGTAGCACAGAATCTAAGGAAAATCTAGAGCAAAATCTAGCCTAGCTCTCGGTTTCCCAAGTGTTTTTATAACAAATTTACATAACAAGACTTGCAACAATTCGAGGATAATTGTATTTCCTTATCGAAATCACATTAGGACTCTTGAAGATGGCAACGTAAAGAGAAAAATGAAATTTGGACTAAGACAGTCCTATTAGAAGTCTGCCTTCCTAAATGTGTTCCCACGTACCAAAACCATATCCAGAATTCGGTTTTTCCTTCATGGTGAGCAACGAACAATGTAGACATGACGTGGAATATACCCATATGCGGTTTTTCTTGAGAGGCCACCTGGAACATTCCTAAACGTGAAGATAGCTGCTGAATTTCCGGTTAGCTACGGAATGTCTGCATTCTGCAGCTAGTTCCGGTCAAAATGCATTATAATGACAAAAATCACAAAACTTAGCAAGTCAGTCATGTTAATCATTCTAAAAGTAATTTTAACTAAATTCATTGATCAATTGGGTCTGGGATAAAAATGGACAAAGGAAAATGAGGTAAATTAAGATTAAAGAAAGCACAATATTGAGGCTCAACACCAAGTTCCTTTTATACTAGTTTAACCACTAAAAGGAGATCCTAGGGCTCCAAGATGGCTAGTCAAGAAGGAAGCTCAACCAATAAAGCCCCTTTCTTCACTGGTACTAATTATGCCTTCTAGAAAATCAGAATGAGAGCATATATAATGTCTCTAGGAATAGAGGTATGGGCTGCTGTAGAATTTGGATATGCCCCAAAGACAACTGACCCAGAAAGAGAAGCTAAACAAGAATTTGTAGCAAATGCAAAGGCCATGAATGCAATCTTAAGTGGACTTTGTGAGGTTGAATTTATCAAAATAATGCACAGTAAGACTGCTAAAGATATGTGGGACACTCTAGAGAATATCCATGAGGGAAATAAAAAGGTAAAGACTGCCAAACTTCAAGTATATAGAGCCTAGTTTGAAAATTTAAAAATGAATGATGATGAAGATGTTGGCAGCTTCTTCCTAAAAGTTGCAGAAATTGTTAACAATTTGAAAGCTCTTGGAGAAACCATACCAGAAAGTATAATTGTGCAAAAGATTCTAAGATCTCTTCCATCCAGGTTTAATCCCAAGGTGTCTGCAATAGAAGAGACAGTTGATTGGGAGACCTTGACCATGAACCATCTACTTGGAAATTTAACAGCATATGAGATGAGGCTCCCACAAAAGAAGCCAAGTACGAGGGAGGCAGCCTTTAAAACAGAAAAGAAGAAAGAAGAAGAGGAAGACATATGCTCTTGCTCGGATGAAGAAGAAGAAAAATTTGTCAAGAAAATGGATAGAGGCTTAGGTAAATACAAAGGTAAACTTCCTTTCAAATGCTTTAACTATGGAAGAGTTGGACACTATGCTGCTAAGTGTCCTCATAAGAAAGTAAGGAATCAGGCTCGAGAATTAGAGAAAAATACATCAAAGAACTGGTAGAAAGGAAAGAATTTCAATAGAAAATCCTTCTATGCTCAACAAGACAGTAGTACATCTGAAGACTCAGATGAACCCTCAAGTGAAGAAGGAACCTCTGAATTTTTATTGATGGCCATAGAAGAACTTGAAGGACTCCCGCTAGAAGATGAAGAAGAAGGAGGTGAAGTCGACCTTGAGGGGGAGCTAAGAAGTGCTCTGGAGGAGATTGACAGACTCAAAATGAAGTGCAGAAAACAAAAGGAAATTCTCCTCAAGTATGTAAGAGAAGAGCAAAATTCAGAAGTCCTCATGCAGTTGAAGGTAGAGCTTGAAGAAGCCAAGAAGATAGAAGACATGTTACTTCAACAAATCAAGGATAAAACTCGAGAACAAGAGAAGCTGGAAGAAGAAGTTGTATGTCTGAGGAAGAAATTAGAAAATGCTCAGAGGAAAGTGTCTACAAATTCCTCTCAAACAACAAGCTCTAGTAAGTTGAACGAAATTATGGATGCTCAAATATCTCCTATGATAAAAACTGGAATAGGCTATGAAGGAGAATCAAGTAAAAGCAAAGAAAAGGAAAATAGAGAGACTATTTTTGTAAAAGCAAAGAAGAATGATGAAGCAGCTCAAACAATTCCTACAAAAGAAGAAACATGTAATGAGGAAGACAGAGATCAGAAGAAACCTCTAGTAACAAAGAATGTAATAAATACTAAGACAACAGAAAAAGGATCATATACCCCTGAGTATGTCAAATTCGGAAGCCATCAAAGGAGATTCTCCCCTCCTATGAAGAATACCACCTGTTATGTTTGCCACAAGCTGGGACACATTGCTGCATGCTGTCATGCAAGGAGGAGTAATTCAAACCAACAAAAGATGCAAACAGTGAAGAGACTGTCTCAAGCAAACAAATGGAGAAGACAACCTTACATCAGGTATGCAAATAGTTTCTATGGTTACTGTTTTTATTGTAAGGAATTTGGCCATAAAATCATTGAGTGTAGAAAGTACGGACAAATATTGATATCCGACACCTCAAAGAGGTTTATGAATCAAAGAAATTTTGTTCATACTCACAATTCTGCAAAAATTATGATCAAATGCTGTGTATGTAATCAAGTTGGACATATGCCTTCCAAATGTCCTCTCAGAAGATGTAGTTCATCATCTCACAAAAGATACCAAACAAAAGGATGCTTCCAGTGGATAAAGAAGGTGAATAAATGTGACTTGGCTCTAACTACTCAAGACCTAAAAAGCCAGTGGTATTTGGACAGTGGCTGCTCAAAACACATGACTGGAGACAGAAGTAAGTTTATAACTCTTGATGAAAAGAAATCTGGAAATGTTACTTTTGGCAATGATAAATCAGGAAAAATAAAAGGAAAAGGCTCAGTCAGCCTAGAAAATGGCAGAGGAAAGGCCCAATATGTACTATTTGTAGATGGGCTGAAAGAAAATTTGCTGAGTGTTAGTTAAATGTGTGATAAAGGCTGTGAATTTCTCTTTAGAGCACACGATTGTGAAGTTAGATCAAGCACCACAAGTAAGACTCTGCTCAAAGGAGTTCGAATAGAGAGTAATTTTTACATTGTGAAAGAGGAAGATGAAGCATGTCATCTTAGAAAACTTGAGGAGTCATGGTTATGGCATAAAAGGTTGGGACATCTCAGCTTTGATCACATCATCAGACTAAGCAAGAAGAAAGCTATCAGAGACATGCCAGAAATAAAAAGGCCTTCTAATACTATATGAAAATCTTGTCAATTGGGCAAACAGACCCGCACATCATTTAAAGCCAAAGATGAGTTATCAACAAGAAGACCGCTCTAGCTTGTGCACATGGACCTGTGTGGACCTACAAGAACTAAAACTCCAAGTGGAGAATCCTACTTCATGTTGATAATTGATGACTTCTCTAGAATGACATGGGTGGCATTCCTCAAGAATAAATTGGAAGCTCTGGAAAAATTTAAGATATTAAAAGCATTAGCAGAAAATCAAACAGGATGCAAACTAAATTGCATCAGATCAGACAGAGGGGGTGAATTCACAGATTATGACTTTGCTGACCTATGCAATGAACATGGGATAAAGCAACAATTTAATATTGCAGGGACACCTCAGCAGAATGGAGTAGCAGAGAGACAAAATAGATATGTACAACAAATTGCCAGAGCCATGATGCAAGAGAGTAATATTCCTCAAAAATTCTGGGCAGAAGAAGTACACACACCCGTGCATATCCTTAACAAAGCTCACTTAAGGCCAAGCAGTGACAAGAATCCCTATGAACTATGGCATGGGAAACCAGCTTCAATCAAACATTTTAGAATCTTTGGAAGAAAATGTTACATAAAGAATAATGATGAAAATCTTGGGAAATTTGATGCAAGAGCAGATGAAGGGATATTTCTAGGATATGCTTCCAAAAGTAAAGGGTACAGGTGCTACAACAAGACTCTTCGAAAAATAGTAGAAAGCATTGACGTGAGATTTGATGAAGAACTTCCAAACAATACAAGAGATACAGACTGCAGCAGTCCATCAGACAACCATGAAGAAGAAAACCAAGATGATGATGAAACAAGCAAGACAACAGAAGATGTTGAACTGAGATCGAAAGCCCCCTCAAGATACACTCAGAAGAACCATCCAGAAGATCAGATCATTGGAGACAAGAGAGTAGGGGTCTAGACAAGAAGGCAGCTAACTGAACAGACAGAAGAGGTATACATAGCCATGTTATCACAAATAGAGCCAAAGAAGTTTGAAGAAGCTAGCAAGGACAAGTATTGGGTGAATGCTATGAATGAAGAATTGGACCAAATTGAGAAGAACAATACCTGGGAATTAGTCCCTAGACCCACTGAGAAAAATGTCATAGGCTCAAAATGGGTATTCAAAAATAAACTGAATGAGCAAGGACAGGTAATCAGGAATAAAGCAAGACTTGTTTGCAAAGGATATTCACAAATCGAAGGACTTGATTATGAGGAAACATTTGCCCCTGTAGCCAGAATGGAAGCTATCAGAATGTTTTTGGCCTTTGCATGCTACCAAGACTTCAAGGTATATCAAATGGATGTGAAATCTGCATTTCTGAATGGAGATCTAGAAGAAGAAGTCTACATGGAACAACCAAAAGGCTTCTCATTAACAGACAAAGAAGACTATGTATGCAGACTAAAGAAGGCTCTATATGGACTAAAACAAGCTCCTCGTGCTTGGTACTCAAGGCTGGATAAATATTTTCAAAACCAAGGCTTTAAGAGAGGAGGAGCAGACATCAATCTATACATAAAAGCCCATGAAAATGAACTCCTGATTGTTGTAGTATATGTTGATGACATTATGTTTGGAAGCAACAGAGATGAACTAGCAAAAGGGTTTGCTGAGGAGATGAAATCAGAGTTTGAGATGTCCATGATTGGAGAGCTCAGTTTCTATTTGGGACTTCAAATTCAGCAAAAGAACACAGGTACATTCATATCACAAGAAAAATACTTAAAAGAAATGTTGAAAAAGTTCAAAATGGAAGACTACAATCCTGTGTCAACTCCCATGATCACAGGATGCAAGCTATGTGCTAATGATGGATCTGCTGATATAGATCAAAGACTATACAGATCCATGATAGGAAGTCTGCTGTACCTGACAACATCAAGACCAGACATCATGCTAGCAGTAGGACTTATGGCTAGATATCAAGCAGCACCTAAACAAAATCATCTTCTTGCAGTCAAAAGAATATTCAGATATCTACAAGGAACTGCAAAGTATGGACTTTGGTATCCTAAAGGAAAAAGCTTCACTTTGACAGCATACACAGATGCAGACTGGGCCAGCTGTGTGGATGACAGGAAAAGCACAAGTGGAGGTGCATTCTATCTAGGAGAAAGTCTGGTGGCATGGCTCAGCAAGAAACAAACATCTATTTCTCTATCTACAGCAGAAGAAGAATACATAGTAGCAGCAGCATGTTGTACACAAGTCATATGGATGAAGAAAACCCTCCAAGACATGAAGGTAAGCATTGATAAACCTATCTCTATCAAATGTGATAATACAAGTGCTATAAGTATATCAAAAAATCCGGTGCTTCATTCAAAAACTAAACATATCCCAATCAAGTATCATTTTCTCCAAGAAAAAGTAGCTCAAAATGTAGTAAAGCTGGAGTATGTACCAACAAAAGAACAGACAACATATATATTTACCAAACCACTTTCTAGAGGACAATTTGAATATTTGAGAGATAGACTAGGGGTAGTATCTGCAGATACTACTCTTTGAAGAAAAGGGAAACTTCAGTCTAGGGGGAGAACAGAAATGAAAATATCATTCCAGGGGGAGATCAGCTAGCAACAAAAGCATGAGACAGGTCATAGGCGAGAGTTGAAAGCACACTAAAAAATGAGCAATCCCTTGCCATTGATGTCAAAGGGGGAGGAATAGCAAGCAATAGGAGAAAGGATCCAAAAAGGCAAACAGAGGAAGTGTATTGCCATCAATGCCAAAGGGGGAGACTATTGGAAATGTTGTCATTGATGGCAAAGGACAGCAGCAGAAGCAAAGTAAAAATATGAATCAGTCCTGTAGCAAAGAGCATGAAACATGAAGCAGAGGCAGTTGTAGAGTCTATCGACAGCAGTCGAGCAGCAGAGAGCATAATTTCACAAGGGTTTATAAAAGGAACTAATTGGATTCAAAGATTGAGTGAAACCGAACTGGAACCTGTTGTGGCTAGCAAGGAACCCCCTTCTTATTTAGTATTATTGATAATACTAAATAAGTGGGGCCC